>SJYX01004684.1:256439-309706 GCA_006410675.1 Oreotragus oreotragus
ATTTTTTGGGCTCCAAAATCACTGCAGATGGTGATTGCAGCCATGAAATTAAAAGACGCTTACTCCTTGGAAGAAAAGTTATGACCAACCTAGACAGCATATTCAAAAGCAGAGACATTACTTTGCCAACAAAGGTCCATCTAGTCAAGGCTATGGTTTTTCCTGTGGTCATGTATGGATGTGAGAGTTGGACTGTGAAGAAAGCTGAGTGCAGAAGAATTGATACTTTTGAACTGTGATGTTGGAGAAGACTCTTGAGAGTCCCTTGGACTGCAAGGAGATCCAGCCAGTCCATTCTAAAGGAGATCAGTACTGGTTGTTCTTTGGAAGGACTGATGCTGAAGCTGAAACTCCAGTACTTTGGCCACCTCATGTGAAGAGTTGACTCATTGGAAAAGACTCTGATGCTGGGAGGGATTGGGGGCAGGAGGAGAAGGGGACGACAGAGGATGAGATGGCTGGATGGCATCACCAACTCAATGGACATGAGTTTGAGTGAACTCTGGGAGTTGGTGATGGACAGGGAGGCCTGCTGTGCTCCAGTTCATGGGGTCTCAAAGAGCCGGACATGACTGAGCGACTGAACTGAACTGAAGAGCAAGTTACCATAAGCAAGCTGTTACCATATGTACTGAGTATATAGTCTAAAGGATACATTGCTTCTCATAGGGTGCTACCTTTCAGCATTTGTTAGAGTTCATTTCTTATTCCAGGATACTTAGATTTGAGTTTTAAACAAGAAGGACAAATAAAGGGAGAGAGAGAGGGGAAGGAGAAAGGAAGCAAGGGGGGAGGGAGGAAGGGAAGAAAGAAAGAGAGACTCATCAATAAACATGGAAGAAAAGAAAGAAGAATGGACATTGGAGCCATTTCGACCTAGGTTCCAATGACCAATCTCCCACTTGAGACCATAACAGACTTATTTCTCAAAAGCAACAGGAATATAAATATTTTCTCCAACATGAGAATTATCAAATCAGGCCATAAAATATTACTTTTGCTAGTTTTTGATAGCAAGGGAAAAATGTGTGGGTAATGTTAAATCAAGGCAAAGAAGCCTGCTACTCAGCATCATCCTATATAATTAACTAAGCTCTTTTGTTATTTTCTTCCATTAGCTAATAGTGTTGGTGTGATTATCATTTTCTCGAGGCAAGTGTTACCAGTTAAAAAAAGATTGGTACCAAATGTAATTAGAGCAATACCCAGAGTGATTCTTGAGAAGGCAGCATCAGCATCACCTGAGAGCTTGTTAAAATACAAATGATCAGGCCCCACTTCAGACTACTGAATCAGAAGCTTTGATAATATGTTTTAACAAGCTTTTCCAGAGATACTTATTTTCATGCTTCAGAACCATAGGCTTAGAGGATATCTAAAGCAAATAAAATTCAGTTCATAATCTATAGTGTTATATATTATACTCTTATTCCTTTCTATGTCTATTTTTCCTTTGTTTCATAAAAATGCTTACAAAATAATTTCAATGTAGAGGGAATTTCTTCAGTCAGCTGCAGAATGACCATGAGGACTTGAGGTTCTGATTTGAAAGGATCAATTTTTACCTTTTTATGAGAAACAAAACACTTGCAGTCCATTTTTGAGTGAGTGGATTGAAAATAGAACATAAAATTGAACATTAAAGTCATATTCCATTTCAACAGGTTCTGAAAAAGTCAATTTCTTGGGAACTAGAATGTATAAAAATTCAAAAGTTGCACAAACTGCAGAATGTTAATATGATATATGCATTTTTAGCTCACTGAAATTAAACCTTACATTTTGATTGTTTGAATGCCTTTATATGTGTTTATGAAACAATTTATATTAGAGTTCCTGACAACTTACATCTTATAAGGTCACCCACTCAGAACTGAATAAATTGTAGAATTGAAAAGTCTGCAGGAAAGGTAATGCAAAGTGTCATTTCTTAAAAAATATAATATATAACATTATCCAGCAACATCTATTTATGAGAAGATACAAGAGATACTACTGTGCGACCTGCTTCCCAGGTCGCACAGTAGTAAAGAATCTGCCTGTCAATGCAGGAGGCATGAAAGACAGGGGTTCAGTCCCTGTGTTGGGAAGAGCGTTGGAGTAGCAATGGCAACCCACTCCAGTATTCTTGCCTGGAAAATTCCATGGACAGAGGAGCCTGACAGGCTACAGTCCATGGGGTTGCAGAGTCAGACACGACTGAGCATGGGAACACACACACATACACCCACACCCACATGAGATGAGAGTNATGGCAACCCACTCCAGTATTCTTGCCTGGAAAATTCCATGGACAGAGGAGCCTGACAGGCTACAGTCCATGGGGTTGCAGAGTCAGACACGACTGAGCATGGGAACACACACACATACACCCACACCCACATGAGATGAGAGTATTCTAATAATAAAGAATTAGCAATTACATATGCTACTATATCTTTTCACCTTCCAATAAAGATGGATATAATAGCATCATTAATGATCAACATTTTAATAATGGGCAGACGGAAGTGGTTATAATTCAGTAATATTTGACACTAAATAATATTTTACAATTGCTACTTCCTAAACTACTAACTCCAGAAATGACCCACACTAAGACTCTCTGAAGTCTGTTCCACTTTTTTATTAATGCCAAAATTGCATAAACTTCCTGGGTTTGCTAATGGTTAAAATGAACATATAGTGTTTGAAATGCTGAAAATCTTTAATATGCCTGCTGCTATTGCTGCTGCTAAGTCGCTTCAGTCGTGTCCAACTCTGTGTGACCCCATAGATGGCAGCCCATCAGGCTCTCTTGTCCCTGGGATTTTCCAGGCAAGAACACTGGAGTGAGTTTCCATTTCCTTCTCCTATTGGTGGAGAATATTCAAACAAACAAGATGCTTAAGTCAACTCTCCATTATTCTTATAATGAGAGAAGAGCTATTATATGGATAATTCAATAAAAAAATCTAACAATTTTAAACTTTTATATTGATTTTAGATTTATATTCTTATGTGGTCAAGCCTGGTGGCTTTCCTGGTGACTCAGATGATAAGGCATCTGCCTGCAGTGCAAGAGATCTGGGTTTGATACCTAGGTTGGGAAGATCTCCTGAAGAAGGAAATGGCAACCCACTCCAGGACTCTTGCCTGGAAAATTCCATGGATGGATGAGCCTGGTAGGCTACAGTCCATGGGATTGCAAAGAGTCGAGCATGACTGAGCAACTTCACNCCTAGGTTGGGAAGATCTCCTGAAGAAGGAAATGGCAACCCACTCCAGGACTCTTGCCTGGAAAATTCCATGGATGGATGAGCCTGGTAGGCTACAGTCCATGGGATTGCAAAGAGTCGAGCATGACTGAGCAACTTCACTGGTGGTCAAGCCTGAAATTTTTCAGTTAGTACTCCAAATTCTAACAATAGAATAGAATGAGGACACAATTAATCAAGCCATCTCTTACCATCTAGGTAGTCAAGGAGAAAGAGAATCAGAAGAATTCCAATTACTACCCAGGAAGGGCACTGACTTCATCTAGTTTCTCTTAGCAAGGAGAAATGGAGCAGAGTATAATTTGAAAATATCAGGGAAAAAAAAAAAGTATGCTGCTTCCATTTAATATAATTTAAACCATAGGACTAAACATGGGAAAGACATAAATTTACTTTTCAGTATTTGGTAAGGTAACAAAACAGAAGAATTTTTGGTTGGAAATTTTGCTTACTTTTTCCACTTATTTTATTATGCATATTGAGAGTTCCTCAGTATTCTCCCTGAATAATAATTTTCTTCTCTGCCCTCATAATACTTTTTTGTTAACATGGTAGAACCTGAAAAGCATAATATCTTCAGCATGACCTCCCCAGAACTTCTATCTTCAAATGCTTCTTTTGTGAGAAACTATGCTAAAAAATTTACATCTGTTAAGGCATTTCATAAAAATTTAGCAAAAGATTTCATAAAAAATTTACCTAGTATCAGAAAATTACTAGAGCTAATTAGTGAATTTAGCACAGTTGCAGGACACAAAATCAATACACAGAAATCACATGCATTTCTATACACTGACAATGAAAAATCAGAAAGAGGAATTAAAGAATCAATCCCATTTACCATCTCAACAAGAAGAATTAAATATCTAGGAATAAACTCACCCAAGGAGACAAAAGAACTATACACAGAAAATTATAAGACACTAATGAAAGATATAAAAGAAGATAGAAACAGAAACAAATGGAGAGATATTCCATGTTCCTGAGTAGGAAGAATCAATATTGTGAAAATGACTATACTACCAAATGCAATCTACAGGTTCAATGTGACCTCTATGAAATTACCAATGGCATTTTTCACAGAACTAGAACAAAAATTTCACAATTCATATGGAAACACAAAAGACCCTGAATAGCCAAAGCAGTCTTGAGAAAGAAAAACAGAGCTGGAAGAATCAACCTTCCTGACTTCAGATTATACTACAAAGCTACAGTTATCAAGACAGTATGGTACTGGCACAAAAACAGAAATATAGACCAATGGATGAAGAAGGCAATGGCACCCCACTCCAGTACTCTTGCCTGGAAAATCCCATGGACAGAGGAGACTGGTGGACTGCAGTCCATGTGGTCGCGAAGAGTTGGACATGACTGAGCAACTTCGTTTTCACTTTTCACTTTCATGCATTGGAGAAGGAAATGGCAACCCACTCCATTATTCTTGCCTGGAGACTCCCAGGGACGGGGGAGCCTGGTGGGCTGCCATCTATGGGGTTGCACAGAGTCGGACATGACTGAAGCAACTTAGCAGCAGCAGCAACAGACCAATGGAACAAGATAGAAAGCCCAGAAATAAACATGCATCTATGGGTACCTTATTTTTGACAAAGGACACAAGAAAATACAGTGGGACAAAGACAGCCTCTTCAATAAATGGTGCTGGGAAAACTGGACAGCTATATGTAAAAGAATGAAATTAGAACACTCCCTAGCACCATATACAAAGATAAACTCAAAATGGGTTAAAGACCAAAATATAAGACCAAAAACTATGAAACTCTTAGAGGAAAACATAGGCAGAATACTTGATGACATAAATCAAAGCAAGATCCTCTATGACCCACCTTCTAGAGTAAAGGAAATAAAAACAAAACTAAAGAAATGGGACCTGATTAAATTTAAAAGCTTTGGCACAACAAAGGAAACTATAAGCAAGGTGAAAAGACAGCCCTCAGAATGGAAGAAAACAATAGCAAATGAAACAACTGACAAAGGATTAATTTCTAAAATATAATATACAAAATTAATTTCCAAAATGCCAAACAAACAACCCAATCAAAAAGTGGGAAAAAGACCTAAACAGACATTTCTCCAAAGAATATATACAGATGGCTAAGAAACACATGAAGGGATGCTCAACATCGCTCAGTATTAGAGAAATGCAAATGAAAACTACAATGAGAGATCACCTCACACTGGTCAGAATGGCCATCATCAAAAAGTCTACAAACGATAAATGCTGGAGAGAGTGTGGAGAAAAGGGAATGCTCTTGCACTGTAGGTAGGAATGAAAATCGATACAACCACTATAGAAGACAGTATAGAGATTCCTTAAAAATCTAGGAATAAAACCATCATATGACCCAACAATCCTACTCCTATGCATATACCCTGAGGAAACCAAAACTGAAAAAGATACATGTATCCCATTGTTCATCGCAGCACTATTTACAATAGCTAGAACATGAAAGCAACCTAGATGCCCATCGACAGATGAATGGATAAAGAAGCTGTGGTACATATATACAGTGGAATATTATTCAGCCATAAAAGGAACACATTTGAGTCAGTTCTAATGAGGTGGATGAGCCTAGAACCTATTATACAAATGAAGTAAGTCAGAAAGAGAAAGATAAATATCATATTGTAACACATATATATGGAATCTAGAGATATGGTACTGAAGAATTTATTTACAGGGCACCAATGGAGAAACAGACATAGAGAATAGACTTATGGACATGGGGAGAGGGGAGGAGAGGATGAGATGTATGGAAAGAGTAACAAGGAAACTTGCATTACCATAGGTAAAATAGATAGCCAATGGGAATTTGCTGTATGTTTCAGGAAACTCAAATAGGGGCTCTGTATCAACCTAGAGGGGTGGGATGGGGAGGGAGATGGGAAGGAGGTTCAATAGGGAGGGGATATATGTATACCTATGGCTGATGTTAAGGTTTGACAGAAAACAACAAAATTCTGTAAAACAATTATGCTTCAATAAAATAAATAAATTTTTAAAAAATTACCTAAAATATGTCAAATAATCCAGAAATTATAACACAAAAAAATAGAAATTATTGAGTAATTCTATCCTACTTTTCACGTACTTTAGTTCTTATAAATGAGTATGATGGAGACCTTAATAACTAACCTTGAGGCTACAGCTTTTGGATAACTTTACAGGCTTCCCTGGTGGCTCAGTGGTAAAGAATCTGCCTGCTAATGCAGGAGATTTGGGTTTGATCCCTGGGTCTGGAAGATCCCCTGGAGAAGGAAATTGCAACCCACTCTAGGCTTCTTGCCTAGTAAATCCCATAGACAGAGGAGCCTGGTGGGCTAGAGTCCATGAGGTCACAAAAGAGTCTGGACACGACTTAGTGACTAAACAAAAACAATGACTTTATTTTAATTTGCTTAATAACATAAATAAGTCAATTCTTATGATTATTTCAATATTATATAAATCTATGATTTAAGGGAGAGAAATATTCTCTAGACGACACATTACTTCAATGATATTTTTGAGAGGGTAGTAAAAGTAAAAGCAATAGGAGTTAAAAATAAAATACTTAGTTTACTTATCAACTTTCCAATAAAATGTATTTTGTGTTGAAATTGACACAAAAGAGTCTGGCCACACATTTGTGTTCAAGACAGCTGAAGAAACTTGAACATGAAACTATTAAATAATATACACAAATTATATGTGAGGAATATTTCATTTCCATAATTGTGAAAGCTTCCTTAAATTAAGATCAGTGCCTTAAAAGTAATTTTCAATAAATTTTAGTTGATATGACTAGAAAAAAAATACTATAGGTGTTTAAGAAATTACCACTGTCTTTAGAAATAGTTTGAGAATCTCTTAAAGCCCTAAGCTTTATTTAAATGAAGTGCATCTGAGGAGGAGAGAATTTGGAATATGTGGAAGCAGCTACCATTATTTACAATAAATAGCATGAACAAAGACACAACAGCAGTAATGTGGGTCATTAGTATGGAAGATAGATAGCAAAAAAAAAAAAATTCTTTTGAGGAAACAGACAGTTATTGTTCAATAGATAATATGTATATGCAGTACAACGCCTTGAAAAGGAGAGTCTGGTCCTTAAATTTAGATTTTAAACAAGCAGTCCATAAAATTATATAAGTAGGCCCACAGTATACAGCCACTGGTCTTCCGTGGTAGCTCAGCTGTTGAAGAATCTGCCTGCAGTACAGGAGACCCTGGTTCAATTCCTGTGTCAGGAAGCCTCCCTGGAAAAGGGATAAGCTACCTACTCCAGTATTTTAGGGCTTCCCTGGTGGCTCAGATGGTAAAGAATCTGCCTGCAATGTGGGAGACCTGGAACGATCCCTAGGTTGGGAAGATCCCCTGGAGGAGGGAATGGCAACCCACTCCAGTATTCTTTCCTGGAGAATCCCCATGAATAGAGGCGCCATGGAGCGGCAAAGAGTATGACATGACAGTGATTAAGCACATGCAGCTACTTGGATCAGGCAGATTTGCATTTGAACTGTTTCAGTTCCAGACTAATGATCTTAGGTTATTTTATTTAAATAGGCTTCATGTCCCTCGTCTGAAGGGATAATAATATACAACCCAAGAGTTGTTGTAACAAGTCAGATAATATATCTAAAGGCATAAAGCAAAAATGCAGTGACTCATAACCTCTATACTAATTTTTGTAATGTTGATGCTTTCGAAGTGTGGTGTTGGGAGAAGACACCAAAACTGTGGTGTTGAGAGTCCCTTGGACTACAAAGAGATCCAACTAGTCCATTCTGAAGGAGATTAGTCCTGGGTGTTCTATGGAAGGAATGATGCTAAAGCTGAAACTCCAGTACTTTGGCCACCTCATGGGAAGAGTTGACTCACTGGAAAAGACTCTGATGCTGGGAGGAATTGAGGGCAGGAGGAGAAGGGGACAACAGAGGATGAGATGGCTGGATGGTATCACCAACTCGATGGACGTGAGTCTGAGTGAACTGCGGGAGTTGGTGATGGACAGGGAAGCCTGGCGTGCTGGGATTCATGGGGTTGCAGAGAGTCGGACATGACTGAGTGATTGAACTGAACTGAACTGAATAGCAAAATGAAGTCAAAATGAAATTATTATGAGAGATTTTAAAAGATGATTTGGAGAGTACAATCCTGCCAATTTGTAGCAATATTTCTTATCAGCAATTATCTAGACATGCTGTTTCAAATCTAGTTAATTTCCACATTTTTGAAATTACAACATCCTCTCATACCTAATATTTATTTTTAACTTCATTAAATTCTCCCAACACATTTAACAATATTCAATTAAATCACAGGCTTTCTTGGAACCACTGCTTCTAGGGAAAAATACAAAGTAGAGATTTCCTGATCTACTATTTTCTCCTCTTTGGCCATATGTTTTGCTGCTTTATGGGCTTCCCAGGTAGCACTGGTGGTAAAGAACCTGCCTGTCCAATGCAGAGACCTAGTATATACTCTGTCATATATAAGATTTCTCTCAGTTACTTAAACCAGTCATACTCTTGTAAATGTCCCTGGCATACAGTATTCAATTAACATTGAATCTACTTGTATAAAAGCACTCATCTCACAATTTTGGGTTATCTTTTCATCTATTTTCCCCACTTATATTAGAAGCTTCTTGAAGGAAGGAAAAGTCTGATTTATTTACTCTACAAAGCTTACCACACAGTTGATGTATTTCTGTTATGAACTGAACTGAACTGAATAGCAAAATGAAGTCAAAATGAAATTATTATGAGAGATTTTAAAAGATGATTGGGAGAGTACAATCCTGCCAATTTGTAGCAATATTTCTTATTAGCAATTATCTAGACATGCTGTTTCAAATCTAGTTAATTTCCACATTTTTGAAATTACAACATCCTCTCATACCTAATATTTATTTTTAACTTCATTAAATTCTCCCAACACATTTAACAATATTCAATTAAATCACAGGCTTTCTTGGAACCACTGCTTCTAGGGAAAAATACAAAGTAGAGATTTCCTGATCTACTATTTTCTCCTCTTTGGCCATATGTTTTGCTGCTTTATGGGCTTCCCAGGTAGCACTGGTGGTAAAGAACCTGCCTGCCCAATGCAGAGACCTAGTATATACTCTGTCATATATAAGATTTCTCTCAGTTACTTAAACCAGTCATACTCTTGTAAATGTCCCTGGCATACAGTATTCAATTAACATTGAATCTACTTGTATAAAAGCACTCATCTCACAATTTTGGGTTATCTTTTCATCTATTTTCCCCACTTATATTAGAAGCTTCTTGGAGGAAGGAAAAGTCTGATTTATTTACTCTACAAAGCTTACCACACAGTTGATGTATTTCTGTTTTCCCTCCTTCTCTCTCTCCCTTCTTTCTTCTTTCCTTCCACTGACAAATAATAAATTAAGCAAAAAGGTATTGATCACAATATTTCTCTCCACTTCTAGCAGAAGATCTACTTTTAGCTCAACTTCATAGATCGTTTATGGGAAAGAGTCCTTTTTCATATCTGGAAACTGTTTTCCTTGAAGAACAAGTAACACTGACAAGGCCATATTTAGGCAAGTGAAAGAGAAAAGGCCCTGCCTGACTAGCTTAATCATTTAAACTACACCTAGAAAATAGATGACAGTCAATATAGCAAACTTACTTTCATATGTATTTTCCTCAGTGGGAAATGAAGCCACTCATAATTATAAGGACTGAGTAGATTTCTCAGGAATACATATCTACTAAGTGCCAGAATTTAGATTTAAATCTATATCTACATATACCTATGGCATATTTTGTTGATATATGCCAGAAATCAATACAATATTATAAAGAAATTATCCTCCAATTAAAAATAAATAAAATTTTTTACAGAGTTAAAATAGAGTTACCATATGACCCTACAATTCTACTCTCAGGTATATACCAAAAAGAGCTAAAAATATATATTCATTCAAAAATGTGTACACATACATTCATGACACTACTATGTACTGAAGCCAGAAAGTGGGAACAGCCTAAATGCCCTTCAACTGATAAACAAATAAATGAAATATAGTATATCCATACAATGAAATATTATTCAGCAATAAAAAGTACTGATATATGCTAAAACATGGATGGACCTTGAAAGCATTATGCTTAGTGAAAGAAGCCAGCTAGAAAAGGATACATTGTGTGATTCCATTGCTATGAAATGTCCAGTATAGGCAAAGTCATAGAGACAGGCTATTTCCTAACTAAGTGTTTAGGAAATGGGAAGAACAATTAAGAGTTGTATTTTGGAGTGATGAAATTGTTCTAGAATTCAGTAAAGGTGATGGTTGTACAGATAATGAGTACAATAAAAACAACAAAAAAGATTGCATACTTTTAAAAGGTGCATTTTATCATATGATATTGCTTATATGTGGAATCTAAAAAAATAATCAAATGAAATTACAAAACAGTATTAGAGTCACAAATGTAGAAAGCAAACTTGTGGTTACAAATTGGGGGAAACAGTGGATGGATAAATTGAGAGACTGAGATTAATATATACATACTACTATATATAAAGCAGACAACTGAAAGGACCAACTGCTAGCAGAGGGAACTCTACTCAAGACTCAACAATGACCTATAAGGAAAAGGGATCTAAAAAAGCCTGTATGTATGTACATGTATAACTGATACACTTTGCAGTACAGCAGAAACTAATACAACATTGTAAATCAACTATACTCCAATAAAAATCTATTTTTTAAAAAGATGAATTTTCTGTAATAAATATATCTCAATTTTTAAAAACCTATGTTAATGAACATCTAGTACTATATTCCTTCCGGTACAAGCAGACATGCCATATATTATATTGAAAAGCTATAACAATGAAAGCAAGAGAGTTTTTAACAGTTAGTGCCAAGTTTATTTGAAATATTTTACAATCCCAATAATAGCTAAAAATATTTTATGTATAAAGTAAAAAATCTATAGGGAAATATCAAATTTATATTTTATTATGTCATCGGTGCATAGTTGCAATTCATTTATATTATTTTTTTTAGTAGTGGTTTCATTTAGAAAGAAAAACATCTTCTAAAAGTATTTGAAAGATTGATAATACTCAGTACAAGGGAGGATGAAAAAAGCAAAAATGTTAGTAGCTCAGTTACGTTCGACTCTTTGCTACACCATGGACTGTCCACCAGTTTCCTCTGATCATGGAATTCTCCAGGCAAGAATACTGGAGTGGGTAGCCATCCCACTTCTCCAAGGGATTTTTTCCAACCCAGGGATCAACCCGGGTCTCCTGTATTGCAGGAGGATTCTTTACCTTCCAAGCCACTTGAGGGAAGCCCACAAGGGAGATACGCAACAGAAAATATTCTTATTCATGTTCAGTTCAGTTCAGCTCCATTCAGTCGGTCAGCCGTGTCCGACTCTTTGTGACTCCATGAATTGCAGCACGCCAGGCCTCCCTGTCCATCACCAACTCCCAGAGTTCACTCAGACTCACGTCCATTGAGTCAGTGATGCCATCCAGCCATCTCATCCTCTGTCATCCCATTCTCCTCCTGCCCCCAATCCCTCCCAGCATCAGAGTCTTTTCCAGTGAGTCAACTCTTTGCATGAGGGGCCAAAGTACTGGAGTTTCAGGTTTAGCATCATTCCTTCCAAAGAAATTCCAGGGCTGATCTACTTCATAATGGACTGGTTGGATCTCCTTGCAGTCCAAGGGACTCTCAAGAGTCTTCTCTAATACCACAGTTCAAAAGCATCAATTCTTCGGCACTCAGCTTTCTTCACAGTCCAACTCTCACATCCATACATGACCACTGGAAAAACCATAGCTCAGATATGCAGATGACACCACCCTTATGGCAGAAAGTGAAGAGGAACTAAAAAGCCTCTTGATGAAAGTGAAAGAGGAGAGTGAAAAAGTTGGCTTAAAGCTCAACATTCAGAAAACTAAGATCATGGCATCTGGTCCCACCACTTCATGGGAAATAGATGGGGAAACAGTGGAAACAGTGTCAGACTTTATTTTGAGGTGCTTCAAAATCACTGCAGATGGTGCACACATGAAATTAAAAGACACTTACTCCTTGGAAGAAAAGTTATGACCAACCTAGAGAGCATATTGAAAACCAGAGACATTACTTTGCCAACAAAGGTCCGTCTAGTCAAGGCTACGGTTTTTCCAGCGGTCATGTATGGATGTGAGAGTTGGACTGTGAAAAAACCTGAGTGCCAAAGAATTGATGCTTTTGAACTGTGGTTTTGGAGAAGATTATAAATTGCTATAATGTCTTTGAAGAACAACTTGGAAATACTGATACTCTACAAAAGATGTAACTCTTTGCTAGAAATTTCACTCTAGAATTGTATTAGCAAAGTATTCTAAGGAATGTACAAAAGTACATGTAGAATGGTATTCTTTTGGCATTCTTTAAAAAATAACTGCAAATAAAGCAAAGATCCAATAAGGGTGACATAAATAAACTGTGTTCCATGTAGAGAGACAGCATGCAGATACTAAAAAAGATGTGTTAGCACTACAATGTGTGAAAATAAAAATTGGCCAAGATAAAAAAGTGATAAAATACTATATATAATTTGATGCATTTTGAAATATTTTAAAATATATACAAAATATTAAGAATAGTCAGCTCTGTCAGTGGATTTAAAAGAATGAAAAGAGAATCATCATTAAAAATCATACACATATTAAAAAGATAATATGAGATTATTTTTAAGAACAATGTTCAATACATTTGACAGTTTAGGTGGGCAAACGCTTAAACAAGTCCAACTTACAAAAAAGATTAAATAATACATAGAAAATATGAATAGACATAAAGTAACTGAATTTTTCTTAATATATAAAGTAAGTGAACTTTTAGTTTAAAATATTTCCAGAGAAAAATTTCTAGTTCCAAATGTCTTCACTAGTTGATTCTATAGAAAATTAAAATGTATCATTCACAAACTCTTACCAGAATAAAAAGAGGTAATATATCTGATATCAAGAGGGCAACCAACATAAATTTGACACCACCTTAGCCTGACGAAAGTTATCTACAAAAAAATCTGATACTTAAAGATGAACTTTTGAGAAATTTTCTTATGAGATAAAGAATGAGTCAATTAACACCATTTCTACTCAGAACTGTCCTAGAGCTCTTAGTCAGCATAATAAGTTAAGATGTTTAAAAAGTTACAAAGAATGGATAAGAGAAAAATAAAGTCATTATTTTCAAATGAATTATTCTCAAAAGAGTCTCTCAGACTCTTTCCCATCTGAGCCACCAGGGAAAAGATTTGCAAATACTTTCTAAGCACTCAAATTCAAAATATATTAATATAAGGAGCCACTTATGAATCAATAAATAAAAGATAGATAACAGTAAAGTGGACAAATTCTTTGAATGGTACTCTAAAACATCATTGCCTTCCCAGGTGGCTCAGTGGCAAAGAGTATGCCTGACAATGCAGGAGACAAAGGTTTGATCACTCAGTAAGGAAGGTCCCTGGAAAAGATAATAGCAACCTACTCCAGTATTCTTTCCTGGGAAACCCCATGGACAGAGAAGTCTGACAGGATTACAGCCCATGGGGTCTAAAAGAGTAGGGCATGACTTAGTGACTAAAACCCAACAAAACCAAAACACCATATTCAAACAGCCTATATGCATATATATAAAGATATTTAACAACATATTAATGAAAAATGCAAATTAAAACCATAACGAGACATCCGTGTCCACACATTCCCACCTACTATAATAGTTTAAGTTAAAAAGACTATTAAAACCAACTGAAGGCAAAGCTAATGAGTAACTTGAAATCTCACACACCAAAGGTTGAACTGGAAATTGGCTCGATCCCATTGGAAAATCTAGGAATTTCTACTAAGCATTATGCATTGATTAAGCAACTTAACCTTACGTTCAGTTCAGTCGCTGAGTCAGGACTAACTCTTTGCGACCCCATGGACTGCAGCACACCAGGCAGCCCTGTCCATCACCAGCTCTCAGAGTTTACTCAAACTCATATCCATTGAGTCAGTGATGCTATCCAGCCATCCCATCCTCTGTCATTCGCTTCTCCTCCTGCCTTCAATCTTTCCCACCATCAGGGTCTTTTCTAGTAAGTCAGTTCTTCTCATCAGGTGGCCAAAGTATTGGAGTTTCAGCTTCAGCATCAGTCCTTCCAATGAATATTCAGGGCTGATTTACTCTAGGATGGACTGGTTGGATCTCCTAGCAGTGCAAGGGACTCTCAGAGTCTTCTCAACACCACAGTTCAAAAGCATCAATTTTTTGGTGCTCATCTTTCTTTACAGTCCAACTCTCATATCCATATATGACTACTGCATAAATGCTTTGACCAGACGGACCTTTATCGGCAAAGTATTGTCTCTACTTTTTAATATGCTGTCTAGGCTGGTCATAACTTTTCTTCCAAGGAGTCTTTTAATTTCATGGCTGCAGACACCATCTGCAGTGATCCTGGAGCTCCCCAAAATAAAGTCTGCCACTGTTGCTATTGTTTCCCCATCTATTTGCCATCAAGTGATGGGACTGGATGCCATGATCTTAGTTTTCTGAATGCTGAGTTTTAAGCCAACTTTTTCACTCTCCTCTTTCACTTTCATCAAGAGCCTCTTTAGTTCTTCTTTGCTTTCTGCCATCAGGATAGTGTCATCTGCACATCTGAGGTTATTGATATTTCTCCTGGCAATCTTGATTCCAGCTTGGGCTTCATCCAGTCCAGCATTTCTCATGATGTACTCTGCAAATAAGTTAAATAAGCAGGGTGACAATATACAACCTTGATGTACTTCTTTCCCAATTAGTAACCAGCCTGTTGTTTCACGTCCAGTTCTAACTGTTGCTTCTTGACCTGCATACAGATTTCTCAAGAGGCAGATAAGGTGGTCTGCTATTCCCATTTCTTTCAGAATTTCCACAGTTTGTTATGATCCACACAGTCAAAGGCTTTGGCATAGTCAGTAAAGCAGAAGTAAATGTTTTTCTGGAACTCTCTTGGTTTTTAAATTAACCAACAGATGTTGGCAATCTGATCTCTGGTTCCTCTACCTTTTCTAAATTCAGCTTGGACATGTGGAATTTCAAAGTTCACATACTGATGAAACCTGGCTTGGAGAATTTTGAGCATTACTTTGCTAGTGTGTGAGATGAGTACAATTGTGTGGTAGTTTGAGTATTTTTTGGAATTACCTTTCTTTGGGATTGGAATGAAAACTGACCTTTTCCAGTCCTGTGGCCACTGCTGAGGTTTCCAAATTTGCTGGCATATTGAGTGCAACACTTTCACAGCATCATCTTTTAGGATTTGAAATAGCTCAACTGGAATTCCATCACCTCCACTAGCTTTGTTCGTAGTGATGCTTTCTAAGGCCCACTTGACTTCACATTCCANATTAATATAAGGAGCCACTTATGAATCAATAAATAAAAGACAGATAACAGTAAAGTGGACAAATTCTTTGAATGGTACTCTAAAACATCATTGCCTTCCCAGGTGGCTCAGTGGCAAAGAGTATGCCTGACAATGCAGGAGACAAAGGTTTGATCACTCAGTAAGGAAGGTCCCTGGAAAAGATAATAGCAACCTACTCCAGTATTCTTTCCTGGGAAACCCCATGGACAGAGAAGTCTGACAGGATTACAGCCCATGGGGTCTAAAAGAGTAGGGCATGACTTAGTGACTAAAACCCAACAAAACCAAAACACCATATTCAAACAGCCTATATGCATATATATAAAGATATTTAACAACATATTAATGAAAAATGCAAATTAAAACCATAACGAGACATCCGTGTCCACACATTCCCACCTACTATAATAGTTTAAGTTAAAAAGACTATTAAAACCAACTGAAGGCAAAGCTAATGAGTAACTTGAAATCTCACACACCAAAGGTTGAACTGGAAATTGGCTCGATCCCATTGGAAAATCTAGGAATTTCTACTAAGCATTATGCATTGATTAAGCAACTTAACCTTACGTTCAGTTCAGTCGCTGAGTCAGGACTAACTCTTTGCGACCCCATGGACTGCAGCACACCAGGCAGCCCTGTCCATCACCAGCTCTCAGAGTTTACTCAAACTCATATCCATTGAGTCAGTGATGCTATCCAGCCATCTCATCCTCTGTCATTCGCTTCTCCTCCTGCCTTCAATCTTTCCCACCATCAGGGTCTTTTCTAGTAAGTCAGTTCTTCTCATCAGGTGGCCAAAGTATTGGAGTTTCAGCTTCAGCATCAGTCCTTCCAATGAATATTCAGGGCTGATTTACTCTAGGATGGACTGGTTGGATCTCCTAGCAGTGCAAGGGACTCTCAGAGTCTTCTCAACACCACAGTTCAAAAGCATCAATTTTTTGGTGCTCATCTTTCTTTACAGTCCAACTCTCATATCCATATATGACTACTGCATAAATGCTTTGACCAGACGGACCTTTATTGGCAAAGTATTGTCTCTACTTTTTAATATGCTGTCTAGGCTGGTCATAACTTTTCTTCCAAGGAGTCTTTTAATTTCATGGCTGCAGACACCATCTGCAGTGATCCTGGAGCCCCCCAAAATAAAGTCTGCCACTGTTGCTATTGTTTCCCCATCTATTTGCCATCAAGTGATGGGACTGGATGCCATGATCTTAGTTTTCTGAATGCTGAGTTTTAAGCCAACTTTTTCACTCTCCTCTTTCACTTTCATCAAGAGCCTCTTTAGTTCTTCTTTGCTTTCTGCCATCAGGATAGTGTCATCTGCACATCTGAGGTTATTGATATTTCTCCTGGCAATCTTGATTCCAGCTTGGGCTTCATCCAGTCCAGCATTTCTCATGATGTACTCTGCAAATAAGTTAAATAAGCAGGGTGACAATATACAACCTTGATGTACTTCTTTCCCAATTAGTAACCAGCCTGTTGTTTCACGTCCAGTTCTAACTGTTGCTTCTTGACCTGCATACAGATTTCTCAAGAGGCAGATAAGGTGGTCTGCTATTCCCATTTCTTTCAGAATTTCCACAGTTTGTTATGATCCACACAGTCAAAGGCTTTGGCATAGTCAGTAAAGCAGAAGTAAATGTTTTTCTGGAACTCTCTTGGTTTTTAAATTAACCAACAGATGTTGGCAATCTGATCTCTGGTTCCTCTACCTTTTCTAAATTCAGCTTGGACATGTGGAATTTCAAAGTTCACATACTGATGAAACCTGGCTTGGAGAATTTTGAGCATTACTTTGCTAGTGTGTGAGATGAGTACAATTGTGTGGTAGTTTGAGTATTTTTTGGAATTACCTTTCTTTGGGATTGGAATGAAAACTGACCATTTCCAGTCCTGTGGCCACTGCTGAGGTTTCCAAATTTGCTGGCATATTGAGTGCAACACTTTCACAGCATCATCTTTTAGGATTTGAAATAGCTCAACTGGAATTCCATCACCTTCACTAGCTTTGTTCATAATGATGCTTACTAAGGACCACTTGACTTTACATTCCAGGATCTCTGTCTCTGGATGAATGATCACACCATCATGGTTATCTGGGTCATGAAGATCTTTTTTGTATAGTTCTTCTGTGTATTTTTGCCACCTCTTAATATCTTCTGCTTCTGTTAAGTCTACACTATTTTTGTCCTTTATTGTGTCCACCTTTGCATTAAATGTTCTCTTGGTATCTCTAATTTTCTTGAAGAGCTCCCTATTCTTTTCCATTCTATTGTTTTCCTCAATTCTTTACATGGATCACTGAGGAAGGCTTTCTTCTCTTTCCCTGCTATTCTTTGGAACTCTGCATTCAAATGAGTATAGCTTTCCTTTTCTCCTTTGTCTTTCAAATCTCTTCTATTCATAGCTATTTTTAAGGCCTCCTCAGATAATCATCTTGCCGCTTTGCATTTCTTTTCCTTGGGGATGATCTTGATCCCTGCCTCCTGACAATGCCACAAACTGTCCATAGTTCTTCAGACACTCTGTCTATCAGATCTAATCCTTTGAATCTATTTGTCACTTCCACTGTATAAATCATAAGAGATTTGATTTAGGTCATACCTGAATGGTCTGGTGGTTTTCCCTACTTTCCCCCAATTTAAGTCTGAATTTGGCAATAAGGAGTCATGATCTGTGCCACAGTCATCTCCCTGGTCTTGTTTTTGCTGACTGTATAGAACTTCTGCATCTTTGGCTGCAAAGAATATAATCAATCTGATTTTGGTATTTACCATCTGGTGATGTCCAGATGTAAAGTCTTCTCTTGTGTTGTTGGAGGACGGTGTTTGCTAGGATCAGTGCATTCTCTTGGCAAAATTCTATTAGCCATTGACCTGCTTCGTTTCGTACTCCAAAGCCAAATTTGCTTATTACTCCAGATATCTCTTGACATCCTACTTTTGCATTCCAGTCCCCTATAATGAAAAGGACATCTTTTTTGGGTGTTAGTTCTAGATGGTCTTGTAGCTCTTCATGGAACCATTCAACTGCAACTTCTTCAGCATTATTGGTTGGGGCACAGACTTGGGTTGCTCTGATATTGAGTGGTTTGCCTTGGAAATGAACAGAGATCATGCTGTTGTTTATGAGACTGCATCCAAGTACTGCATTTTGGACTCTTGTTGACTATGATGGCTACTGCATTTTTTCTAAGGGATTATTGATGACAGTAGTATATACAATGGTCATCTGAGTTAAATTCACCCATTCCAGTGTATTTTAGTTCACTGAATCCTAAAATGTCAATATTCACTCTTGTTATCCGCTGTTTGACCACTTCTAATTTGCCTTGATTGATCAACCTAGCATTCCAGTTTCCTATGCAATATTGTTCTGTACAGCATCGGACTTTACTTCCATCGCCAGGCACATCCACAATTGGGTGTTGTTTTTTCATTGGCTCCATCTCTTTATTATTTCTGAAGTTATTTCTCCACTGATTTCCAGTAGCATATTGAGTACCTACCAACCTGGCATGTTCATCTTTCAGTGTCCTTATCTTTTTGCCTTTCATACTGTTCATGGGGTTCTCAAGGCAGAAATACTGAAGTGGTTTGCCATTCCCTTCTTCAGTTCACCACATTTTGTCAGAACTCTCCACCATGACCCATCCATCTTGGGGTTTTAGAGTTTCATTTGCTGGGTCTTTCTCACTGCCACCCCATTGGTACATAAAAGTGATAGACCAAGAAGGGAAGCTTAGGGAAAAAAGTCTGTTGAGGTACAGGCTGTGTGGCCACTGTGTGGTACAGAAACAGCTTTGGGGAATACCCCGTGTCCAAGGGCAGAGAAGCCCCAGCAAGACGGAAGGCACTGGAGCAGCAGTTGCATCACACTCAGCAACTGTGAGGAGATACCCCACATCCAAGAACAAAGTAGAAGCCCCAGAAAGATGGTAGGATGGGCGAAATCACGTTTAGGATCAAACCCCATACCTGCTAGAAACGCTCAGAGGGCTCAAACAAACCTGTGTGCACCAGGACCCAGAGGCCCCACAGAGACTGAGACAGAACTGTGTCTGAGCCTTTCCTGTGGGGGTGCGGGTCAGCAGTGGGCCGGTGCAGGGGCAACGGCTCCAGGTGCAGCAGACCTGGGTAGAGCATAAGCCTTGTTGGAGGAGGTCGCATTAACCCCACCACAGAGCCGCCAGAACTTACACAGGACTGGGCAATAGTCTCTTGGAGGGCACAAATAGAAACCTGTGTGTACCAGGACTCAGTAGAAAGGAATATTGACCCCACAATAGACTGACCCAGACTTGCCCGTAAGTGTCCAGGAGTCTCTCACAGAGATGTGGGTTGGTGATGGTCTGATGTGGGTTGAGGCCATTGAGTGTAGCATTGCATGCATGGGACATTTTGAAGGAGGTTGCCATTTTCTTCATTACCTCCACCATAGTTTGGCCCCAGGTAAATAACAGGGAGGGAACACAGCTCCATCCATCAATAGAAAATTGCATTAAAGATTTACTGAACATGGCCCTCGCCCATCAGAACAAGACCCAATTTCCCCCTCAGTCAGTCTCTCCCATCAGGAAGCTTCCATAAGCCTTCTTCATCAAAAGGCAGACAGACTGAAAATCACAATCACAGGAAACTAATCTTAGGCATATCTTAGCAAAAAAATGCATGCATGGGACATTTTGAAGGAGGTTGCCATTTTCTTCATTACCTCCACCATAGTTTGGCCCCAGGTAAATAACAGGGAGGGAACACAGCTCCATCCATCAATAGAAAATTGCAAAAAAGATTTACTGAACATGGCCCTCGCCCATCAGAACAAGACCCAATTTCCCCCTCAGTCAGTCTCTCCCATCAGGAAGCTTCCATAAGCCTTCTTCATCAAAAGGCAGACAGACTGAAAATCACAATCACAGGAAACTAATCTTAGGCATATCTTAGCAAAAAATGCATATACAAACATGTGCTACAAAAGGCATGTAAAAGAATGTATGATAATAAGAAAACTATTACACAAAACTGAAAACAACCTAGACATCTAATAGGTAGAACAGATAGGTCCATGTCGGAGTACAGTGGAATTTTATAGAACAACAAAAATGAATTATTATTACATTCAAAACATGGATATATCTCAACAGAAAACCTGAGCAAAAGAAATTTGATACAAAAAAGTCACATATGGTATGATTCCGTCTATACAAATTTCAAAAACAGGCAAAACAATTCTATGGTCTTGAAGTCAGAATTAGTGATTACTTTTGTGGAAGAACAAGGTGGTAACGATTGCTGGAAGAGCGGGTTTTTGGTACTGACAAAGTTCTTTACTCAGAACTGAATCTTGATTTCATGACTCTTTTCTGTGTGATTTTCAATATTTCTGTTATTCTAACAAAAGTTTGTTTGTTTTTAATAAAAGCAATGCATGTTTTATTAAAAGTAGATGTCTTAGTTTCATCATCATTCCAAATAATTTGGGGGGGAAAAAGTGAGTTAATTTTTTAGCACCAAAAAATATCTTCATGACCCAGATAACCAAAATGGTGTGATCACTCACATAGAGCCAGACATCCTGGAATGCAAAGTCAAGTGGGCCTTATGAAGCATCACTAAGAACAAAGCTAGTAGAGGTGATGGAATTCCAGTTGAGCTATTTCAAATCCTGAAAGATGATGCTGTGAAAGTACTGCACTCAATATGCCAGAAAATTTGGAAACCTCAGCAGTGGCCACAGGACTGAAAAAGGTCAGTTTTCATTCCAATCCCAAAGAAAGGCAATGCAAAAGAATGTTCAANGAACAAAGCTAGTGGAGGTGATGGAATTCCAGTTGAGCTATTTCAAATCCTGAAAGATGATGCTGTGAAAGTACTGCACTCAATATGCCAGAAAATTTGGAAACCTCAGCAGTGGCCACAGGACTGAAAAAGGTCAGTTTTCATTCCAATCCCAAAGAAAGGCAATGCAAAAGAATGTTCAAACTACTGCACAATTGCACTCATCTCACACACTAGCAAAGTAATGCTCAAAATTCTCCAAGCCAGGCTTCAACAGTACATGAACCACGAACTTCCAGATGTTCAAGATGAATTTAGAAAAGGCAGAGAGGAACCAGAGATCAAATTGCCAACATCTGTTGTACTACCAAAAAAGCAAGAGAGTTACAGAAAAACATCTATTTCTGGTTCATTGACTACACCAAAGACTTTGACCATTGACTGTGTGGATCACAACAAACTGTGGAAAATTCTTCAAGAGATAGGAATACCAGGCCACCTCACCTGCCTCTTGAGAAATCTGTATGCGGGTCAAGAAGCAACAGTTCAAACTGGACATGGAACAACAGACTGGTTCCAAATAGGACAAGGAGTATGTCAAGGCTGTATATTATCACTTTGTGTATTTAACTTATATGCAGAGTACATCATGCGAAATGTTGGACTGGATGAAGCCCAAGCTGGAATCAAGACTGCCAGGAGAAATATCAATAACCTCAGATATGCAGATGACACCACCCTTGGCAGAAAGTGTAGAAGAACTGAAGAGCTTCTTGAAGAAAGTGAAAGTGGAGAGTGAAAAAGTTGGCTTGAAACTCAACATTCAGAAAACCAAGATCACGGTATCTGGTCCCATTACTTCATGGCAAATAGAGGGAGAAACAATGGAAACAGTGAGAGACTTCATTATTTGGGGCTCCAAAATCACTGCAGATGGTGGCTGCAGCCATGAAATTAAAAGACGCCTGCTCCTTGGAAAGAAAGCTATGATCAATCTAGTCAGCATATTAAAAAGCAGAGACATTACTTTGCCAACAAAGGCCCATCTAGTCAAGGCTATGGTTTTTCCAGCGGTCACGTATGGATGGGAGAGTTGGACTGTGAAGAGAGCTGAGTGCCGAAGAACTGATGACTTTGAACTGTGGTGTTGGAGAAGAATCTTGAGAGTCCCTTGCACTGCAAGGAGATTCAACCAGTCCATCCTAAAGAAATCAGTTCTGAATATTCCTTGGAAGGACTGATGCTGAAGCTGAAACTCCAATACTTTGGCCACCTGATGAGAAGAACTGACTCACTAGAAAATATCCTGATGTTGGGAAAGATTGAAAGCAGGAGGAGAAGGGGATAACAGAGGATGAGATAGTTGGATGGCATCACCAACCTGATGGACATGAGTTTGAACAAGCACTGGGAGTTGGTGATGGACAGGGAAGACTGGTGTGCTGCAGCCCATGGGGTCACAAAGAGTCAAACATGACTGAGCAGCTGAACTGAACTGAACTGATGCTTTACAAATTTCCAGAATCCATACCAATCAAAGGCTTTTTATTAAATGAAGAGAAAGAGAATTCAACTCACCAGTATTTAGTTCAAATACAGCTAAACTTATATATCTACATTATCCATGTAACTATACATTTATTTCTTCTTCTAAAATGGAGAATTAAGAATTACCTACTGATTTAGCATTTGTCAGTTATTCAATGTCCTAAGCATGCCTTATCTTGACAGACAATTGAGTGAAATTTGCTCTGTCATGTCCAACTGTCTGTGACCACATGGACTATAGAGTCCATGGAATTTTCTAGGCCAGAATACTGGAGTGGGTAGCCTTTCCCTTCCCCAGAGGATCTTCCCAATTCAGGGATTGAACCCAGGTCTCCCACATTTTAGGCAGATTCTTTACTAGCTGAGCCACAAGGGAAGCCCAAGAATACTAGAGTGGGTAACCTATCACTTTTCCAACAGATCTTCCCAACCCAGGCATCAAACCAGGGTCTCCTGCATTACAGGTGGATTCTTTACCAACTGAGCCATCAGGGTAGCCCTATCTTGATAAATTACTTATTAAAAGATGCTTGTTTATCTGTCTTGCTGTATAAATCAACAAACCTAGCAATCATTGAAAAATTAAGAAGATTGACATAGCCTCTAGTTTTATTTCTTATTTCCAAGGTAGAGATATAAATCTGTAATCTTCTGACATCTTAAAAAGGTACTTAGTCTTAACCTTCTTTAAATTCATTTCTTCAGAAATATACATCAGTGTCTTCACTGGGCCCAATGAGGAATAAGGCATTGGCCCTGTCCTCAAGGGTTTACAATAGGAGTAGCAAGCAAGTAAAAAGTCAGTAATAATACAGTATTGTAAATGCTATGGTTAGGATACCCACAGGTTGTTATGAATGCACTGAATAAGAGTTAAAACTTAGCCTGGAAATTTTGGAAAGTCTTCCTTAAGATGGTGGCAGCTCCTGAGACTTAAAGAGGTGAGGCAGACCAACTACACGGCAGACAAGGAGATAGAAAATGTCTGGCAGGATATAGAATATGGAGGGGAAGTGGGGTTTGGAAAAATAGAGGAAGAATATAATAAATAAGGTGAAATGCATAAAGTTTAGTACGACTGGCACTGTGGAATATTGGAGATGGAAGAAACTGGAATGGTGAGGAAATGAATTTAGAGAAGTAAACGAGGACCACTTAATAAAGGACATTAGGTCCTTAATTAAGAAAAAGACTTAAAGAACTTCAGGCAGTTTGTTATTTAAGAAAGAGCGAGAAAAAATTCTACCAAAAATTTTTCAGCAGAGGAGGTACTTGTTGAGATTGGTTTCAGAAAGAGAACTGATAGTGCAGAGAATGTGCTTGAGAAGACTATAGAACAGTGAGACTGAAGTAGGGGCTCTGAACTCTGAACATACTCAGAATATCTCCATTTCCTCCATAGGAAACAAAGGTTTAAAGAAATTAAGTAACTTGCCCTGAATCACACAGTTTGTAAGTGGCTGACCTAGGTCTCAAGCAAAGCTCTGAATAATTCTAAAATGTGTGCTTTCAAGGACCTTCGAAAATGCCTCTGAGGAAAAAAAATGAATGTGACAAACCCTAAGCACTTAGAGAATAGCAACAAACAAAACGATGTAGGAAAAGCAATGACAGAGTCAAGTCTACATCATCAAAATCAAGTGCAGGGGTGAGCAATTATCCAGTGAATTAAGGACCATCTGGATAATCCTGGCAAAAGCAGATTTAGTGTCTGAGTCATTCAGATAATTGTGCAAACAATGTGCCCTTCTCTGGCTGAGTAACCTGGTCATTAATATCTTCCATAGTACATTCTGCCCTGTGGCACTTTTGAAATGGACAACAGTAGCTCAGAAAGAATTAAGGTACTATTCACTTCATGGGAAAGCCACATAAATAATAATGGGATCTCAATAGACTGTGACTGTATTTTATACCTCCCCAAGAGCCATTTCACACAGAGATACATGATATACATAAGCCAAATTCCACTTCAAAGAAGGAAAAATTTCAGCTAAAGCACTCTCAAATGCATGTTGTTATATTCAACTCTTTGTAGGTAGCAGAAAGTTTTATGGGCCTTAAAGTGATGAAAAATATCACTGCAAATAGATTTATAGATTAAATCATAGTAAGGTTATAAATTTCTGTATGTTCAACATAAAAGAAGGGGAAAAAAACAGGGCGAGGGAAAATTTCACAGCTTATATCAGATTTGTTATTACATAAAGAAACTATGAATACTCCAATAGAGAAATAGTCAAGTAAAAGCCACAAATAAAGAAATACAAAGAGAAGATAAAGGTTTGAGAAATGAAAATATGTCAAACTAATTCAAAATCATACAGACACAACTCAAAGAATGACTAGATATATAATTTTGACTACGAAATAGTCACAGTTGTTTTAACCATAATAACAAGTGTTAATGAGATTACGGCCAATCAGTTTAAACTGAGTATCAGTTTGTGCATTTTTTCTTTTGTAACAGCAATTTGGGAATTAGCATTCAGAGTCTGTAAATATTTATATATTTGAAGAAGTTATAGTAAAGAAATGTTCTGAAAGGTAAAGACTAATGAGTATCTATGTTTAGTTCCATAAGTGTGAAAAATGAAAGTATCTAAAGGCTTTGTTATTAAAAAAAAAAAAACTGGCAGCCATAAAAGAACATGGCTAGTAAGTATATTAAATGAAATAAATGCATATTTATGGTGTGTTGTTATGCTAGAAAAAAGCTGAATGCCAAAATACATATTCACTATAAATTCAGATCTATAAATTTAAAACATGTATGCATATTCATAAAAATAAAACTAGAAGGTTGATAGTAGATCTCTGTGCAAGATGAGACTATCTTTATTTCCAATTTTTCTTGAATGATCCTGTATTTCCTTATAACTATAAAAAGCTATCATTTAACATTTAAATTTAATACTAAATGAATATTCTTTCAAATACAATTTTATACAGTAAGTCTTTCAGACAACCATAGTGAAATAATGTCCCATCCTCCACCTGCTGTATTTACAAGTTCATACAACTGCTATTTTCTGTTCTAAGGATCTGAACCCATGTATTCTTGCTCCAAAGCCAGTGCTCTTCAAGATACAAAGTAAAAGCACAGTGAAAATTCAAAGCAGAGTTGAATCAATAAGGAACATTAAAAATACATTATATCAATAATAATATTTGGCATCTCAGATTTAAGCAGAGAAACTTATACACAGGGATATTTGATAACTGCACTAACGGAGTCATGCAATGACAGATGAAACTGGTATTAAGGAAAACAGAAAAATACAAATTAGATTGAGAATAGCAATGAAATAAATTAATTACTGAATAGATGGTAGGCATCTGGAAGTAGACAAAAGAAAAAAAAAACTGATCACAAATCAGAAAAGCCTAGAAAACTGCAGTATCCTTTGCTAAAAGCCAGTTTAAGGATGATGATTATTAATGGCAGAAAAAAATTGTTTTCTCTAAATACAGTATAATTACTATAAACAGTATTTCTTCTTCTAGTAGCTATTGTCTCAATTTCAAAGAGGAGATGGACAATATGGCAGAAATGGCAGATTAAAAGGGAATAACATGAATGCACCACCAAAAAAATATTGAAGACTGGACTTGAGGAAGGATTTACTGATGACTTAGAGAGGATAAGTTCTAGATATGACACAGACCATGGCCAATTTATCATTAGAAATGGATGGACCTTGTCGATCTCTTTTTTTAATAAGGCATGTGGGATGGCATGTTTTGTGTGGAGAAATATGGATTATCTATTTTTCAACTTTGTCTCAAGGAAGAAGATATCAGAGAATCCATAGAATAACATGTACATCTTCATAACCTCTACTGGAAAATAGAATCATTCTGTGGAAGGATATAGAAATGCCTCATGTCATTCATTCCTCCCCATGGAGAGAATAATGGAGCCAAAGGAAGTTTCCAAAATTAGTTCCCAACACAGAGCCGTCTATCAATTAATAGATTACCCCAAACCATTGCTGCACTCATCCAAACAATTCCTTATGATGATATTTCCTCAGTAAGAATCTTTGAGCCTCCTTAGAACTGTGTTCATCTTGATGTATACACAAATATGGGTTATGATCTTTTTCTACAAAGTACATACTGCCTACTTAGAAGACAAATCAGACATACAAATAATAAAAAATTAAACCAATCAAATGATACTTAGTGTCTGATTAACTGAATAACCTTGGCCTATACTGTTTTTCTTTAACTTTTTATTTTATATTGCTGTGTAGCTGATTAACAATGCTGTGATAGTTTCAAGTGGGACAGCAAAGGGACTCAGCTACACATATATATGCATCCATTCTCCCGCCAATATGCCCTCCCATCAGCCTTGGCCTATACTGTTAGTGATATCAATATTAATCAAGTTTTGTTACCAGGACCAAAAACCATGGGACACTGAAGTATTCTGTTTGATGGCAAACTGCTATGCAATTGATTCACGGTAGGTCTTCAAATGTTAGGGTGGAAATAGTGGATTTGGGGAAGATTTTAAACAAATTATTTCTGTCCTCAAAATCTTGGTTTTCTCATCTAAGAAAATGGAAAGGTTATCACCAAAATTAAATAATTCCAGGCAATGGGGAAATAAATGCAAAGAAAGTCCATGTAGTGCAAATAGATTTGATATAAAACAACAGCAAAAGTTTAAATATCAAATCCATAAGTAAAATTTGTATAAAAAATATATCAAAATTACCTTCTGAGGTTCTAAAGGTCCCTTAGTTTTACATCCTATAAAATGCGTGGGTCAATTCCCCCAGATTCCAAATACTGTCAACTGCAACTTACCAAATAAATTTACCATCAAGCAATCAAGATACAGACACAAGCATCCCAGATATGATTCATATTTATTTGATATGTATGCTACATTTCATGCTGATAAGCTACACTGTGAAGCTGAAAATGCAGGGAAATGGATGAAGATAAATTAGCATTCCAAGAATGTATTCAAAATAATATTTGGAAATATTGATCTTGGTGGACAACACAAAAATATTATTTTATGCAAGGTTTCCTCAGTCTGAGTGCATTTTCTCTGGCTTTTCCCCCAATGGAGAATTTGATTCCCTCTTTCCCTTCCCACTCAGTGTTTCCAGATTGCTTCAGAAGGCCAAGCCAGCCTGCTCAGCAGCAGGCAAACGGGGCTGGGTGTGCAGGAGCTATATATAGCTCCACCTTGGAGATATGCACACACAAGTATATGTACAAATGCCCATGCTGGATGGGGCATGAATAAATAAGAAGAGGTTACAGCTCCTCCCATCTTTCTTCTTCCCATCACCGGAATGTTCAAAGTAATTTTCAAAGCAGGGTGTCATCAGACCCTGATAGTGATGCAGCGTCCAATTTCTCTGCAATTCTTCTGCTTACTGATTCCAGCAATCTGACTCTAGCAGGAACCGGCACTGGGCCAACACCTACTACCCAGATGTGGTCAGCCAGGGAGGCTGCCTTGCAGCCCCTGGGAGCCCATCCTGGCACAATTACTTAACTCTCTGGGAATCCCCCAGGATAAACCCATCTTTTAAAAACTAGGATAGACAACGCCACGCTAGGAGAGAAGAGGCCAAGCCTTCCCTGCCTCTCCCCTCCTCAAGTCTGCAGCAAATAGGGGAGAAGGACTGATGTCTTCTTAATGGAGATACTGTAATTAACTGGAAAATGCCCCTCGAGTTGCAGGTTTTTCCCCCAACCCCCCACTCCCCAAGGGCCAGGGAGAAAACAAGTCCCTTTTCCTCTCAGCGCAACCATTCCCAGTTTTTCAGTGTTGTGCTAGTCTAGAGACAAGGTAGGAGGGAGGAAACGAGCGGGTGCGGACAGGCATGGGGAGGAGCAGACGCTCATCTCAGTTTAGGAAGACCTGGGTTACCGGCTGCTGACATGTCTGCTCCTCCAGACCCTCCCCCGCCCGGTCGACTTGGCACCTCTTGGGCTCATCGCCCGTGGTGTCGGCCGCAGCGTCTGACAGGAAAGTTGACGAGGGGAGACCCGGGGGCTAGGTCCCCTTTCCCAAGGCACTGCCGCCTGCCCTGCCCGTCACCCCGGGCTCCCGGGGCCCCCACCCCTCCTTCCCGGTACCACACTCCCTTCACCCAGCCCTTCCTGCCGTCCTTCTCAACGAGAGCTGCGGAGACCGCAGGAGATCTGGGGGTGACGAGGGCGGGGCGGGGCTGGGGGAAGGGGAAGGGAGGCAACAGCCGCAGGAAAATACGCATTCTTTATTCTGTCTGCAAAGAAGGGAAAGTCCTGCCTCCTACCTGTTTCCTGCTTCTGCTCGCCTCGGCGCGGCACAGCTGGACCATAACCTACAGGTTTCCCACTTCCGCCGCAAACACCTGGGAGCCCATCTCCCCACCCGGCGCCCCTACTCGCCTCGGCCGAGCCCACCCCAGCTGCTTGACAGCAGAAGCCGGGCCTTTTGGAGCGGTTATTGGAGCGGCAAGGAAAGTGGGGCGGGCTCTAGAGAGAAAGCCGCGTCTCTGATTGGGCAAGTGGGATGTCAATCATCCCAGGACCAGGGCTTGCTGCGGAACAGGGTAGCTGCTGCTAGACCCAACCGCACGGGTCTCTGCAGTCCCTGGAACCAAACCCTGCAGCCACTGGATCCGTGACCCCTAAGAGGAGGAAACTGGTTTGTTGACTTGTCATCTGAGACCCCAAGAGGGAGGGAGGGAGGGACCAGGCAGAACCAGACACCCAATACTTTCCAGGGCTCTCCTGAAGGGACCATCTGCTCTGGGAGATTCGACAGGCCAAAATATTAGGAACAGTGAGCGCCTAGATAGAGAGGCACGAACTTCGGTAACGAATGAAGCTAAATAGAAAAATACATATAATTACGTGGAAAAAAATAAGAAGAAAAGGAAAAATCTTGCAGACTTTGTTTCGAGTTTCTTCTTCTTCTTTTTTTTTTTCCCCCTAAATGTAACATGGCAGTATTTCCTGAGGGGAAATAAGGTTGAACATTTCATTCTATAGAGCAGGGAGACTCCAAAATATCCCCTGGTAGGAACAATGTTTTAGGAAAATGTTGCAATAATCACCTCTCAAAAAAAGACTAAAAGAAGACAATTAAGGTTAAACTGCTTAAGAGACTTGCCTTGGGCAGTTCATTTGACGGCGAAAAATTTCAATTACCACCAGACCGATAATCAATCTGTTCCCTTTCTACTGGTGTGATTCTTTTGTACTCAAACTCAGAAGCAGAGGATGGATAAGCCAACTCAAATCTACATGATCCCAAGTCTACCTTTTAGGTGAAGGAGGAGGATGGTAAAACCATTTTCTGCCCACTTTTATCTCTGCCATTGGTCTAGGGGGAGTCAGAAAGTCCTGGAATTCAAGCCATTGCTCAGATTAGGGATAATCATAGAAAATCACAAATCAAGTTGGGGGTAAGGAGGCATCTTATTCTAATGCCATATAAGGAAACAGTCTTCTTCACAAGCTGCCTTCTTTCTGCAGAGAGCCAAGTTCTTCATCCACCTAAATTAAGTAGTTGTCTTAACTAGTGCAGAGCATGACAGAGCTCGCATTCTCAGAGCTTATGATAGGCATGGGTCACTGGACAACTGTAGAGAAGATGACATTGTTATTAAAATGCTAAGCAAGTGTAGGCTCTTAGCTTCATATTTAAGGTTGTCATCACTGTTAAGCCAGATTCTTCATAAAATGTTCTCTTCATGAAACTGGAGGAATTAATTTATTTGGAAAGCAGAAGGGATCTTAGACATAATTTATAGTGAACAATAGACAAGATTCTTATGTCAAGAACCCTCTTAACACTAATAGAAATAACTAAAATTCAATGGCAAATTTCAAGATCCCATCATTCATATTTCCAGATAATATTCCCATTAGTCTTGTGCCTTCACCTAGGCACCCATACCAATTATGTCATTGAACTGGACAAATTGTTCATGACTTACTGCATTTACTGAGCACTTAATTTGTGCCACATCCTGTGTTAGCTGTTAGGGAATAAAATAAGAATAATCCACTGAACTTATTAAAGAGGGACTCAGGAAGCAATTAAGGTAGTAAAATATTGTAGAAAAAGTGTGCATAGTCAGTACTAACATCTTCTGATCCCTGAGCATATATTGAGTCACAACCAATTTTAGCACACCCTTGAGAAAGCAGAGTATCAAAGAAAAATACTGAGCGCTGAGGTTAGCATGGAAGTTGAAATTGAAAGTGAAAAGATTACTAAAGAATTCTATTCTGTCCTCATTGTTTCATTCCTTCATTTCTTTGATAAATATTACTATTGTAAACATGCCAATGAATGAAATGTGTGCACACACACAATTTAGGAACACTATTAGGTTAAGTCTATTTGGTCACAGGTGCCTCATATATTTTCAGATAAAGCAAATTGTCTCCAGGTTATTGGTTATTATGTCAGAGAATAAAACTTCCATGTCTGTTTCCGGAGTACGTGTTTTCCCATGTATGTGAATATATCACAAGTGTCTGCTGCAGTATCTGCTACTTCTGTTTTACTGACTACACCAAAGCCTTTGACTCTGTGGGTCACAACAAACTGTGGAACATTCTTAAAGAGATAGGAGTACCAGAAAACCTTACCTGCATCCTGAGAAGCCTGTATGCAGGTCAAGAAGCAACAGTTAGGACTCGACATGGAACAATGGACTGGCTCCAAATTGGGCAAGGAGCATGCCAAGGCTGTATATTATCTTGTTTATTTAACTTACATGCAGAATACATCATGCAAAATGCCAAACTGGTTAAAGCACAAGCTGGAATCAAGATTGCAGGGAGAAATACCAATAACCTCAGATATGCAGATAACATCACCCTAATGGCAGAAAGCAAAGAGGAACTAAAGAGCCTCTTAATGAAAGCGAAAGAGGAGAGTGAAAAAAAAAAGGCTGGCTTAAAACTCAGCAATCAAAAAACTAAGATCATGGCATCCAGTCCCATCACTTCATGGCAAATAGATGGGAAAACAATGAAAGCAGTGACAGACTTTATTTTCTTGGGCTCCAAAATCACTGCAGGTAGTGACTGCAACCATGGAATTAAAAGACACTTGCTTCTTGGAAGAGAAGAATGACAAACCTAGATAGCATATTATAAAGAAGAGACAAAATTTACCAACAAAAGTCCGTCTAGTCAAAGCTATGGTTTTTCCAGTAGTCATGTATGGCTTTGAGAGTTGTACCATAAGGAAAGCTGAGCACTGAAGAACTGGTGCTTTTGAACTGTAGTGTTGGAGAAAACTCTTGAGAGTCCCTTGGACTTCAAGGAGATCAAATCAGTCACTCCTAAAGGAAATCAGTCTTGAATATTCATTGGAAGGACTGATGCTGAAGCTGAAACTCCAATACTTTGGCCACCTGTTGTGAAGAGTTGACTCCTTAGAAAAGACCCTGATGCTGGGAAGGAAATGAAAGAAGATGAGATGGTTGGATGGTGTTACTGAATCGATGGACATGAGTTTGAGCAAGCTCCAGGAGTTGGTGATGGACAAAGAATCCTGGCGTGCTACAGTCCACGGAGGCACAGAGTCAGACATGACTGAGCGACTGAACTGAACTGATCTGCTACAGTGCATTTTACATTTTCCAAATCACTTTCAGATACAATCAGTATTTATGTTCTTAACCAAGAAGACCCATTATTAGCCCAATTTCACAACTGAGGAAATTGAAGTAGCCATGGAAATGTATTACTTTGAAACAAAAGTTAATGAAAAAAAAAACTTAGTTGAGTATATAATGCTTCATATGTAGGAGATATCCAACATATACTCATTGATGAATATATACATTACAAAATATGAAAGTTTAAAGAAACTTAGAAACTATCAATTTCCATCCATTCTTCTATGAAGGAGCAACTCAGACATAATTTGTCCAAGATATGTACCTAGTTAGGGACAAAGTTGAACGTAGAAATCAGTTCACTGTATTTTCCACTACAATGAACAGTAAATTTTTGGTTATATAGTCCTGGATAGTTCATACTCCAAACCATACAACCTTTTGAAGCTTTCAGAACTGACACAATGGTGTACTCATCTTCCAACATCTATAAATATATACGAAAGCATGCCACTTTAATTGGAAATTACGAAGGGCATAATCAGTAGTTGAGATTCAGTTTGCTTGTAAATTTGGGGTCTGCCTCACCAGACTGGAATCAGAGTAACTGGGGCTGGTGTTTGGGAATAAAGAAAGCAGATAAAATGAGTGGTCAGCTAGGCCAATGGCCTCTAGCACATATTGTCCCTAACATGAGGGGGAATAGAACTGCAGAAACATGCCTCAACCTCTAGCAAACTTATTTGCAAATTTTCAAAAGAAACACTAGGAAAATTTGCCTTTTCCCCTAGTAGCTCTGATTCTCTAATCACTGGCAGAGTTCCACAGCACAATTTACTGGGCATTACATTGCTAATCTCCCCTTGGCCCTATTATTGAATTCTCCTGCCATCCCCTCCCTCTTCCACCCTGCACTGGCTCTCATTCTTGAAACATTCCAATTTTCTCCAACTAGTGATTACATCTCAGTGAGAGGAAAGGAAACTACAGCAACAGAACAGCTTTCCACAGCACGCATTCCCTTTCTTTCTCCTCTGATCCACCCACCATTTCATCACTTTGAAGCTTCCCAGGAGAACAGTTGCTAACAGCCTGATATAGGAAAGAGAAGGAAGAGTAAGAAAAAAAAGACTTTTCCAACCAAAATTTCAAGCAAACTTAACACAACAGAAACTGGTTTGAAGACAGTCATGCTGATCCCAGCATGCAGCATCTCAAGGAAAATCACATCAGCCCACTGACCTAGCTTTTGTAGAGCTGATTGGGAACACAGGCCAAGGGATGTGCTTGTGCACATGTACACACACACATACATGCACACATGCACACACACACGCACACTATCAAAACCACATGGTGGCAAGAAGGCTGGGCAGATAATTTTCAAGTACTGAAGACTAGAAATATAGTCAACAGTAGCAACTTGCTGCTCATCCAGAGCTTCTGCAATCTTTTTGGTGGTTTAAGAGTAAGAATAGAATGTTTTTTGTTTTGGCAATGACTGTCATGCACCAAAAAGTTGGATTTACAAAAAAGTCATATGCTAACATTGCAAGGATATATTCACACAGATTCCACTGTTTCACGAGAGTTCACTATTGTGGATTCTATAGTAGTGCCCTTTTGGGTCATAAGAATCCATGTGTAATATAACAAAAGGGCATGCTACTCCTTAATTCATAGCCAATATGTCTTTTAAATTCCTTCAACTCATGGAACTCATAGAGAGGGGCCAATTCTCAATTCAGTTATTAAATTGTAACTTCAATCTCTCTTCTCTGAGAGCAGATCAGATGCTAACTCTCACTAACTCTCACTAACAACCTTAATTAAGATGTCCTTTCCCTTCTTTTTAACTGCCATTGTAGATACTGAAAATCCCATTTTCTTTAATACTTCCTTGAAATGGCAGACAGTTTCACCATCTGAGGCAGACACAGGGCCAGAGAACGGGGTGTTAGAAGACCTCTGTTCTACTCTAATAACTAACTGAGAGGATAGAGACTGGATTTAAACCTCAGTTTCTAGTGCCATAAGAAGAGGGGCAAAGTTGCACAATACAAAACTATTTGCTAAGAGTATAATATCAGCATCTTTATAAAAGATCATCTACCCAAATATATACCCTACTCCCAAAACAACCAAAAGAAGTAAAAGGAAAAGAACAGAGGGAAAGATTTGTCCATTTCATCCAAGTTTATTGGTCTGAAGTTATTTATAATATCTTTTATGTTTTAACATCTATTAGATTTGTATATATAATTCATTTTCATTCTCAAGAAATTGCATTTTTCCCTTATTCCAGTGTTTAGAAATTTTATTAACCATTTCAGATATTAATTCTTGATTATTTTATTCTATTGTATGTTTGTTTTGTAATCCATTGATTTCTGCTCTTATTTCTATTATTTTCTTCCTCTTCATTCACTTTTAACTTGGTGTTCCTCTCTGTTCTTGAGATCCAAGTATATGTCATTGATTTTTCAGCCTTTCTTTTTTTTAAATATTTGCCTTCAATGCTGTAATATTATTTCTAAGTAGTGCTTTAGTATATCTTACACCTTTTAATGTCTTGTCATATAGTTCAGTTCAAATATTTTCTAATCTTTTTTTTTTCTTTTTCTTTTTTTGATCCAAAGTCACCCTAGGTTTGCCTGCTTGTCTTTTTAAATTTTTAATTTTAACTGTTGTCAGTAAAATATTCTAAACCTTTTGGATTTTAAACTTTGCCAATTTATTGAGGCTTTGCTTATAATGCAAAATTATAATGCATTTTGGTGAATGTCCCATGTACTCTTAAAAAATAGAAAAGTTCAGCTTCTGGTGATAAAGGAATAGCTATTGTGGAACCATCCTCCATATACATATGTACAAATTATAAGCTCTGGCAAAAAGAAAAAATAAAAACCTGTTTGAGGCCGCTGTTGAAACCAAAAGCAGGCAGAATCTGATGAGGTATCTCCTCTACATGTGGGAAAGGGAAATGGTAGAAAATGAGTTTCCCGTTTTATACACTTTGGTCTTGAGGAAAAGTTCCAGTAGGTGCCAAACAGGATGGATAACGCTGAGGGAGAGGGAGAGGGTGGGATGATTTGGGAGAATGGCATTGAAACATGTATACTATCATGTAAGAAACGAAACACCAGTCTATGTTCGATACAGGATACAGGATGCTTGGGGCTGGTGCACGGGAATGATCCAGAGATGTGATATGGGGTGGGAGGGGGGAGGGGGGTTCGGGATTGGGAACTCGTATACACCCGCGGTGGATTCATGTCAATGTATGGCAAAACCAATACAGTATTGTAAAGTAAAATAAAGTAAAAATAAATTAAAAAAAAACTAAAATAGATAAAACCTTTCTGGCTTGAGGAATCAGAAGACAACTTGGTAAAAAAGAAAAAAAAATCTTTATGGTTTGAAGAAACAGAGAAGAGTTCTGGATGTTTTTTGTTTTTTGTCTCTTTCTTTTGGAAGAAAGAAAATGAGAGAAAAATTTCAGAAAGAAGAAATAAAGGGAGAGTCTTCATTTCCGAGTATAAGTCAAATTTAAACTGACTTCTGAACTGTGTATATACAGGTCAGACTCCTAGCAGGCCAAATAAGGCTAAAGAAACTGTAGTAGGCTGAATAATGCTCTTTAATTGCTGGACCCTGTGAATGTTACCTTTTATGGCAAAGTCTCTGCAGATATGATTAAGGATCTTGAGATGGGAAGATTATCTCAGATTATCCTGCTCCATCCTAAATACAATCACATATATCCTTATAAGAAGGACACAAAGTGAGATTTTACTATGCACAGAGCAGAAGACATGTGAAAGGAGAGCAGAGAGAGATTTGAGAATTCTGGCCTCAAATTTGGAGTGATGCAGCCATTTTCCAAGGAATTCCCACAGCCACCAGAACTTGGAAGAAGCAAGGAGTAGATATTCCCTAGAGCCTCTGAAAAGAGGGTGGCTGTGTTGACACATTAATTCTGGCCCAGTGATACTGATTCAGACATTCTGTACTTCAGAACAATGAAAAAATAAATTTTATTGTTTTTAGTGAGAAGATAATTATTGTTTTGTTTTGTTGTGGTGATAATTTGTTACAGCTGCCATAAGGAACTAATATAAGAACTTACCAGAAATTTCAACTGCTGACTGCCAAAAAGGGCACAGAGTCTGAACTTTGCATGCTGCTAAAATAACAGCCTTCTGACACAAAAAGTGAAACTTATTAAAACTCTTCAAAAACAAACTAAAAAAAAAACATCTAGACTCTCCAAAATATATTGTCACAATGTCCAAAATATAATCTAAAACAACTCGACAAACCTGAGTGCTTCTGATACCCCTCNAAAATAACAGCCTTCTGACACAAAAAGTGAAACTTATTAAAACTCTTCAAAAACAAACTAAAAAAAAAAAAAATCTAGACTCTCCAAAATATATTGTCACAATGTCCAAAATATAATCTAAAACAACTCGATAAACCTGAGTGCTTCTGATACCCCTCTCCCAAAAACAAAACAGGAAAATGTGATTTTACTTAAAAGTAAAGGCAGATACTTGAATTAGCAGACAAGGATTTAAAAACTGCTATTACAACTATACTCAAGGGGGGGAAAAAAAACCCCAAAGTTGTCTAAATAACATTTAGGCCCCAAAATTTTCTGCATACAAAATTTCATTCTAGAATCTGTTTCCTGCATGATCTAACACAATGTAATAGTTATTTTTTTATTGTACAAACTATAAAAATTTAGAAGGCGTAAAAGTTGAAAAGAAATCATCTATCCAGAAACTGGCAAATTATTGCTTGATATTATTAGTTTACTAGGCTTTTGTAACTACAAATTTTCCTGAGTTTTCATGGATGTTCTGATTGAAGGCTTAGTTTCAATTCCAACTAAAAATACTTTCTTCTCCACCTACGTCTTCCTGTCTCCTTTTCAACAATTATTGTTTGTATCTCTTTAATTGGCAATACCCAATTTCTAGACCTACTTTTTCATAAAAACTATATGTCTCTTTCATGAAAAATTACTCTAACCCTGGATTTCCCTCTAATTATGGTACAAGACCTAGAGAACTGAAAATTTTCCACTGTGGCCCTCATATATCCTTATCACTTTTATCAATTCCAACTAAAAATACTTTCTTCTCCACCTACGTCTTCCTGTCTCCTTTTCAACAATTATTGTTTGTATCTCTTTAATTGGCAATACCCAATTTCTAGACCTACTTTTTCATAAAAACTATATGTCTCTTTCATGAAAAATTACTCTAACCCTGGATTTCCCTCTAATTATGGTACAAGACCTAGAGAACTGAAAATTTTCCACTGTGGCCCTCATATATCCTTATCACTTTTAAATTTTCTCCTAGTTTTAATCCTACTTCTCTAAGAACTCTAACGTTTCTTCTCCACATTGCCTTTTTCTCTGTTTCTCTCAATGTTAAATTAGAGAATAATTTTATACCCAATGCTTGGTTCTTATTACCTCTTCTAATGTGTGGTAGCACAAATTCTTCTGGTCCTAACATCCCTCTATACAATAATTTTTCTAAATCATTCTCCAACATTGGATATATTCTGCATTTCAGACTCACAAACCCATTTTTCTAGTAAATTTTTCTATGTGGATGATTGAAAATCATATCGAACTCAAAATACTCAGACTGAAATAATTATATTGGCTAGTGGCACAAAGGAGCATTGTGAAAACAGAATCCCAATATGTCTGAGAGAGGAAAATTGAGATGATATTTAGGTGGACTTTNCTAACATCCCTCTATACAATAATTTTTCTAAATCATTCTCCAACATTGGATATATTCTGCATTTCAGACTCACAAACCCATTTTTCTAGTAAATTTTTCTATGTGGATGATTGAAAATCATATCGAACTCAAAATACTCAGACTGAAATAATTATATTGGCTAGTGGCACAAAGGAGCATTGTGAAAACAGAATCCCAATATGTCTGAGAGAGGAAAATTGAGATGATATTTAGGTGGACTTTTAAAGGAAGAATTGTCGGTTTTCAGAATTTAAGATAATATTCCTAGTTTGAAAAGAATGTGAAAGATATATCATTAAAAATAATAATGAGAGACTTTGATGATGCTTAAAGCATAAGGATAAAGAGAACGAAAAGGATTAGAAACTAGTCTGGCTTGCTTGCTATTCTTCAAATAAATGAGGCACATTCCAATGGTACAGCCTTTGCACCTGCTGACCTCTTTTCTTTAAATGCCCTTCCTTCTTTTCTGAATAAACTCAGTTCAGTTCAGTCGCACTGTAGTGTCCGACTCTTTGTGACCCCATGAATGTCAGCACACCAGGCCTCCCTGTCCATCACCAACTCCAGAGTTTACCCAAACTCATGTCCATTGAGTCGGTGATGCCATCCAGCCATCTCATCCTCTGTCTCCCCCTTCTCCTCCTGCCCCGAGTCCCTCCCAGCATCAGGATCTTTTCCAATGAGTCAACTCTTCACATGAAGTGGCCAAAGTATTAGAGTTTCAACTTCAGCATCAGTCCTTCCAATGAACACCCAGGACTGATCTCCTTTAGGATGGACTGGTTGAATCTCCTTGCAATCCAAGGGACTCTCACGAGTCTTCTCCAACACCACAGTTCAAAAACATCAATTCTTCAGCATTCAGCTTTCTTCACAGTCCAACTCTCACATCCATACATGACCGCTGGAAAAACCATAGCCTTGACTAGATGGGCCTTTGTTGGCAAAGTAATATCTCTGCTTTTCAATATGCTTTCTAGGTTGGTCATAACTTTCCTTCCAAGGAGTAAGTGTCTTTTAATTTCATGATTGCAGTCACTATCTGCATTGATTTTGGAGCCCCCCAAAATGAAGTGGGACACTGTTTCCACTGTTTCCCAATCTATTTTGCATGAAGTGATGGGAACAGATACCGTGGTTTTAGTTTCCTGAATGTTGAGCTTTAAGCCAACTTTTTCACTCTCCTCTTTCACTTTCATCAAAAGGCTCTTTAGTTCCTCTTCACTTTCTGCCATAAGGATGGTGTCATCTGCATATCTGAGGTTATTGATATTTCTCCCGGCAATCTTGANTATTCTTGCCATCTCTTCTTAATATCTTCTGCTTCTGTTAGGTCCATACCATTTCTGTCCTTTATCAAGGTTTTTATTAAAATGGAAATGTTATCTTCTGAATGGGCTTACCCTTATTTGCTTCATTTCAAATCAACACCTCCTCATCCCAGAACTCCTGTTCCCTTCCCTACTTTGTATTCCTCAATGACACTTTTTATCAAATACAATATTATAGATTTTTTATATTCATTTGGTTTATTTCCTTTCTTGCAGAATTTGCCTACCCTACTCTCATCCAGGATTCAATATCCACTAAGGCTTCAATTGACTCCTTTTTGTTCAGTGTTGTGTGCTCATTTACAGAACAAACAGTCCATGGGACATAATACTCAATATACATTTGTTGCCTGTGAGGGGAAAAAGGATGAAGAATTAGGAATGTATGCACATACAAACACACAAGCAGAACACCTATAATACCGTGCTTTTTGCTTGACTCTAGTGTTCTCTAATCCTAAAACTATTCTTTCCTCTTCCCTACACAGACTGTTTGCACTCAAATAAAGTCTTGCGTATTCTCCAAAACTGTGTTAGTTGTTTTTTCTTTTATGAAACCCAAGCTTTCCTCTCAAACCCACAGATACAGTTACTTTCATTTTTGTACATCTGTTTTTCACAAATAAATTTATTGTGATGCTATAACATTTTATTGTAGTCATTTGCTGATATATCTCTCTTCATTGCAAATGCAAAGCAAAGGCGTTATTTGGTTGATTAGAAATACTGATAAGAACTAAGGAAAAAAGATATAATCCCTTCCATTCTGTCACATGTTATCTGAGAAGCCTTTAAAGAAGATGGGAAATGTACTAGAGCTTTAGAAAACAAATTTAAATTAAATAGACGGGTGAGGAATAACACTGATACCATTTTATAATTTAAAATTGTGATTTTTTTTTAGTTTGCTCATTTTTAAAATGCAAAACTTAGATTTTTTTAGGATCATGTTAATAGTTACTATGAAAAGAACAGCTAAATCATGTCTTAGTGNAAATTTAAATTAAATAGATGGGTGAGGAATAACACTGATACCATTTTATAATTTAAAATTGTGATTTTTTTTTAGTTTGCTCATTTTTAAAATGCAAAACTTAGATTTTTTTAGGATCATATTAATAGTTACTATGAAAAGAACAGCTAAATCATGTCTTAGTGAACTATTACCTTGAAAGTTAATTATGAGAAATACAGCAATTTGCTGATAAAAGAACCTAAAAAATATAAATCCATCCAAACAAATAGAGAATATGTAAAATTTATATTTTAGGACTCAATTCTTTTTTTATTTTTGAAGAAATTTAAGTCAGAAATGCCATTTCATTTGTTCTATTACCCTTCCTCTAAGTATTCAGTAGTAACATGAGGAACATATAGCAAAAGTACCTCAGTAAACAAAAAAGTACCAAGCACAGCTTAAGAAGAAAGCATTACCTACTACTGGGAAATCTCAAATTTTGCTGCCATCCAATTATCAAATGAGAATCTGCTCAAAAGAAATTTTACTTTAACCTTTATATGGATATAATTATTCTTTTCCTCCTAAATTTGTACCATTTGACACTGAAAAAATATTTGACTCAAAGCCTGGACTCCTCTCTAATAGATTTTCTATCTGGTGGGGAGGGGCGTCTATATCTACCTATCTATCTATATTACATTTTAGACATATATGTACACATGTGGCATATTTCACATATTTCAAATATACATGTATATGTTAAACATATGGCTAGAAGCCATTTAATCTACTTTTTCAGTTTAGCTGAATGTCTGAACTTTTTCTATGTTGCATTGCTTTTTCCATCTTATTAGCCATCCCTGGTTAAACAGACAGTTCTTATACTATCAAGAATTCCTTGGTNATCTCAAATTTTGCTGCCATCCAATTATCAAATGAGAATCTGCTCAAAAGAAATTTTACTTTAACCTTTATATGGATATAATTATTCTTTTCCTCCTAAATTTGTACCATTTGACACTGAAAAAATATTTGACTCAAAGCCTGGACTCCTCTCTAATAGATTTTCTATCTGGTGGGGAGGGGCGTCTATATCTACCTATCTATCTATATTACATTTTAGACATATATGTACACATGTGGCATATTTCACATATTTCAAATATACATGTATATGTTAAACATATGGCTAGAAGCCATTTAATCTACTTTTTCAGTTTAGCTGAATGTCTGAACTTTTTCTATGTTGCATTGCTTTTTCCATCTTATTAGCCATCCCTGGTTAAACAGACAGTTCTTATACTATCAAGAATTCCTTGGTTGACTACAGATTTCTAGTACAAACTCAAAGAATTAAGGCGTAGATTAAGTCATTTACAAAAGAAAAAAGACACTACAGAGGCATTTGGCCTATTGGCTTAAAAATATGAGTAGGATTGAGGTTTTTTTTAATATATTCCACAATTCTTTGAAAAGGATGTTTAGAAGAGGTCAAAAGAGTTGATGGGAGACCCAGGGTTGTTGGAGCTAGATTCTTTCACTGGAGGATGGTCCTCGCATTCTTAAATTCCCCTCACATTTAAGTCCTCCCTCATTTTAAATTCTCTAATGACTTTGCATCACACTTTGAATGTCCAATATTTTTCCCATTATGATCTGGCTCACCTCTACCTCTCTGCTATCTCAAATCACTCAGTTTTTTGCTTAATATGTTCCAGTCATACTGACTGTTCCTTAAATAAGCCAAATTTACTTGCTATTCCTTCTTTCTAAGAGGCTCTTCTAGTTCTTCATATGATTGGCTTTCTATGAGTTTTCAAGACTAATCTTAAATATCATCTCTCAGAGAAGACTCCTGTGATACCACTCCTAAAGGACATCCCCTAATTCAGATCCTCTGTTATATCACACTGCTGTTTTACCTTCACAACACTTTAATATAAAAAATAATATCTGGTATTTCAATCTTTATTTGTTTATCTTGTTTCTTTCTCTCTACAGGATATATGCTTCATAAGGACAAGGATCTGGTCTGTTTTATTCACTGCTCTCTCTCCCATTGCTAGAACAATGCATGGCACGTAGTTCATGCTCAACAGATATTTTAGCTTTAAGTAAACAACCATCATGACACCATGACATTTTTTTTTAGATGTGTATAAGAGACAGTCCCTACACAGACTGTTTGCACTCAAATAAAGTCTTGCGTATTCTCCAAAACTGTGTTAGTTGTTTTTTCTTTTATGAAACCCAAGCTTTCCTCTCAAACCCACAGATACAGTTACTTTCATTTTTGTACATCTGTTTTTCACAAATAAATTTATTGTGATGCTATAACATTTTATTGTAGTCATTTGCTGATATATCTCTCTTCATTGCAAATGCAAAGCAAAGGCGTTATTTGGTTGATTAGAAATACTGATAAGAACTAAGGAAAAAAGATATAATCCCTTCCATTCTGTTACATGTTATCTGAGAAGCCTTTAAAGAAGATGGGAAATGTACTAGAGCTTTAGAAAACAAATTTAAATTAAATAGATGGGTGAGGAATAACACTGATACCATTTTATAATTTAAAATTGTGATTTTTTTTTAGTTTGCTCATTTTTAAAATGCAAAACTTAGATTTTTTTAGGATCATATTAATAGTTACTATGAAAAGAACAGCTAAATCATGTCTTAGTGAACTATTACCTTGAAAGTTAATTATGAGAAATACAGCAATTTGCTGATAAAAGAACCTAAAAAATATAAATCCATCCAAACAAATAGAGAATATGTAAAATTTATATTTTAGGACTCAATTCTTTTTTTATTTTTGAAGAAATTTAAGTCAGAAATGCCATTTCATTTGTTCTATTACCCTTCCTCTAAGTATTCAGTAGTAACATGAGGAACATATAGCAAAAGTACCTCAGTAAACAAAAAAGTACCAAGCACAGCTTAAGAAGAAAGCATTACCTACTACTGGGAAATCTCAAATTTTGCTGCCATCCAATTATCAAATGAGAATCTGCTCAAAAGAAATTTTACTTTAACCTTTATATGGATATAATTATTCTTTTCCTCCTAAATTTGTACCATTTGACACTGAAAAAATATTTGACTCAAAGCCTGGACTCCTCTCTAATAGATTTTCTATCTGGTGGGGAGGGGCGTCTATATCTACCTATCTATCTATATTACATTTTAGACATATATGTACACATGTGGCATATTTCACATATTTCAAATATACATGTATATGTTAAACATATGGCTAGAAGCCATTTAATCTACTTTTTCAGTTTAGCTGAATGTCTGAACTTTTTCTATGTTGCATTGCTTTTTCCATCTTATTAGCCATCCCTGGTTAAACAGACAGTTCTTATACTATCAAGAATTCCTTGGTTGACTACAGATTTCTAGTACAAACTCAAAGAATTAAGGCGTAGATTAAGTCATTTACAAAAGAAAAAAGACACTACAGAGGCATTTGGCCTATTGGCTTAAAAATATGAGTAGGATTGAGGTTTTTTTTAATATATTCCACAATTCTTTGAAAAGGATGTTTAGAAGAGGTCAAAAGAGTTGATGGGAGACCCAGGGTTGTTGGAGCTAGATTCTTTCACTGGAGGATGGTCCTCGCATTCTTAAATTCCCCTCACATTTAAGTCCTCCCTCATTTTAAATTCTCTAATGACTTTGCATCACACTTTGAATGTCCAATATTTTTCCCATTATGATCTGGCTCACCTCTACCTCTCTGCTATCTCAAATCACTCAGTTTTTTGCTTAATATGTTCCAGTCATACTGACTGTTCCTTAAATAAGCCAAATTTACTTGCTATTCCTTCTTTCTAAGAGGCTCTTCTAGTTCTTCATATGATTGGCTTTCTATGAGTTTTCAAGACTAATCTTAAATATCATCTCTCAGAGAAGACTCCTGTGATACCACTCCTAAAGGACATCCCCTAATTCAGATCCTCTGTTATATCACACTGCTGTTTTACCTTCACAACACTTTAATATAAAAAATAATATCTGGTATTTCAATCTTTATTTGTTTATCTTGTTTCTTTCTCTCTACAGGATATATGCTTCATAAGGACAAGGATCTGGTCTGTTTTATTCACTGCTCTCTCTCCCATTGCTAGAACAATGCATGGCACGTAGTTCATGCTCAACAGATATTTTAGCTTTAAGTAAACAACCATCATGACACCATGACATTTTTTTTTTTTTTTTGGAAAATCCCGGGGAGGCAATAAAATAATCAATGAATACTGTTGGTGAGCACTCAACTAGCCACAGAATGACAGCTCTCTCTGGATGCACTGTCCTGTAGAGCTGTCCATCTGGTGTCCTCAGAGCAGGCTGCCTGGATCTGCTCCTTTGGCAGCTGATGGGCTCAAGAGAGTTAGTCAGCACTGCTGATACAGAGTCAATCTAAGAAAAGCTTTCTGACACTTTTATATTAAACAACCTGGTGTTTTATTTCCTAATGATAGTGATTTACTAATTCCTTCAAATAATTGAAATATCCTCAGAATTTCTGCTTAGGTAGTCAAATTTTCACTCCCCTACCATATACTAAATTTCCTTAAACTCTGAGTGAGTGCAAGCTTAATTTATGGGAAGGGAGGGAAGGAAGAACTGAGAAATTATTCAGTTAAATCATAAACAGACCAGACTAAGTTCTGTTATGTATTTACAAAAAACAGTCCTTGAAACATACTAGCTTATGCAGAGAAAGATAACTATCAAAGTCCAAGAAAGTTCTCACTGATGCTACACATCTGTAGGTGTGGAAAATAAGAGATTCCTTGAGAAGAGAGACAGAGTACATATGTGAAAAAGTGTTCAATATCAGTTACCCAAATGTTGGAAATTCAATGCACCAACCATGGAGAAGGCACTTAAAACTGAGGTAGGAGCTTTAGGGAAGAGCTGTTTCTGCAGGAGTAAGGTAAAAGAGAAAAAATGGCGCATTTGGGGAAGATACAGTAGTAAAGGGAAAGGAAAGGGTAAGAAGATGGGAAGTAACTATCTTACAGAAACAGAAAGGGGCAAAAATAAAATATCTTGTCATCCTCTAGCATTACCAAAAGAAAAAACATATCCATTAACTAATCCATATTTTGATGAACTGAAAGAGGTAACACTCAAACCAAAAATCTTGTCCATTAAAAATTCAGGAGTACAAAAAAATAAGACAGACTTCATACAAAGCTATTAAAAGGGAAGAACAAAGAAAATGTGAATCAAAATGTTCAGTTAAAAAAATTTATCCTGAAAAAATAAAAAAATAAAACACACAAACAGGAGAAAATTACAACACATTTTAATTGGAAGTTTAAATAGTCCAACAAAAATTTGAAGATTAAAAAAAAATCAAGAATCAAAAATTTAAAAAGTAAAAACAATTGGCATAAAAATAGCAACCAAAGAATTCCTCACAGGAAGAACACAAGCAGAGTTTAGTGAACTCAGGAAAGATATTTAAGAAAAAAGATAAGCCAGCTTTGAAAATAATAAATTGCAAAATGATTGAGGGATAATAAATTCAAAAGAAATTTTAACAAGGGACATTGAAGAAAGAAAAAGAAAATCAAAAAAAATAGCAACCAAAGAATTCCTCACAGGAAGAACACAAGCAGAGTTTAGTGAACTCAGGAAAGATATTTAAGAAAAAAGATAAGCCAGCTTTGAAAATAATAAATTGCAAAACGATTGAGGGATAATAAATTCAAAAGAAATTTTAACAAGGGACATTGAAGAAAGAAAAAGAAAATCAAGAAAATTATTCATATAAGGAAATAAAAGTGGTTAGAGAGATACTGAAGGAAATGGCAACCCACTCCAGTATTCTTGCCTGGAGAATCCCAGGGATGGGGGACCCTGGTGGGCTGCCGTCTATGGGGTCGCACAGAGTTGGACACGACTGAAGTGACTTAGCAGCAGTAGCACAGCAGAGAGATACTGAATGAAGCAGAAAGTAAAGAAAGAAGGCCCAGCATGCAGATAAGTAGTTTCAGAGGAAGAAAAGCAAAACAATCTAACAGAAGCAGTATTTAAAACTGTAACTCAAAAGAACCTTCAAAAAAGTACTAAATGTACATACTGTAAGGGTCCATTGTATACCTGAAGAAACTGACCCAGAGCAATAAACTCTGAAACTATTAGGCTTAAAATCTAAAGGCAAAATTATTAGAGTTCCTGGACAAAAGTATCAAATTAAAAGAACAAAACCACTGTACTGTGCCAGACTTTTCAAGAACAACATGAAAATCAAGGTCATAGCAGCATTTTTAAAAGTCTAAGGAAAGTGTGAGCCAAGGATTTTATATCCAGTCAAGCAATCCTCCAAGTATTAAGCTTATAATAATAAAGAACTTTGAATGAGAAGGAACTCACTATATACTGTAACCATCAACTCTCTTCATGGGGATTCTTCTACTAGATGAAACTTGTCAAAATAAATAATGACTGGGGAGGCTTCTACAAAAGGACAGAAGATGAGTGTTTAATATACCTAATTGTAGAACTGTTAATACAGGGTTAGATATAGGTTTAGGTACATGAGTGAAAAAAATAGTTTGTAAACATATATTCTGAAAAAGTAGAAATACTGCAACCAATGAATAGAAGGAGGAAAGAATAAGAAAGGAAAAGCAGAGTAAGATCATTGGCTATTGTAAAAGTAAATAGTTGGGAAGCAAAGTATACCATTTAAATTTAAAAACTGCACAGTGAAATATTAAATAAGAAATAAGGTGATTGAAGGTACTATAAAAGTTACACTTGAATAGGCAATAGAATATAAAACTTAAAAAAATTCTATAGAAAATGCGGCAAAAGATATGAACTTAGAAGAAGTCATAAAAAGCAAATGATCCCTAAACACATAAAATGCTGTTCAATGATACTTATATTAAAGAAAATGCAAAATTAAAACCATAATAAGATATTATTTCTCACTACTGTGTTAGTAAAAGTTCAAAAGCTTAATAAGGCACTCTGCTTGACAAGGCTGTGGAAATTGCTTTGGGAGTGCAAAACTGCACAATCTTTCTGAAGAATTTGGCAATATTTAACAAAATTATATATGCATTTACACTTTTTACCAGAAATCTCACTTCTAGAAAGTTACCATAAAGATATGTTTAGAATACTATGAAAACATGTGCTGTATATTATTTGTAATGGCAAAATATTGAAAGCTATCTATTATCCAAATATTGGGATTGGTTGGATAAACTACTATACATTCACACAATAGCCTCAGTTCATATCCTGGGGTCAGGAAGATCCCTTGGAGAAGGGATAGGCTACACACTCCAGTATTTTGGGGCTTTCCTTGTGGCTCAGTTGGTAAAGAATGCACCTGGAATGCGGGAGACCCGGGTTTTATCCCTGGGTTGGGAAGATCCCCTGGAGTAGGGAAAGGCTACCCACTCTAGTATTCTGGCCTGGAGAATTCCACGGACTGAATTGTTCATGTGGTTGCAAAGAGTTTGACACTACCAAGTGACTTTCACTTTGTAAAGAAGGCATACGAATGGCTAAAGTCACATGAAAAGATGTTCAACATCACTAATTATTAGAGAAATGCAAATCAAAAAAACTGATATTGTCTCACACTGATTTGGCCATCATAAAAAAATCTACAAATAATAAATCCTACAAATAAAAGCGAGAATGGAGAAAAAAGGAACCCTCCCACACTGTTGGTGAGAACGTAAATTGGTATGGAAAACAGTATGGACTTCCTTAAAAAAACTAAAAGTAAAGCTAACATATGATTCCTCAATCCCATTTCTGGGTATATATCTACAGAAAAAGTAATTTGAAAATGTTCATTGCAGCACTATTTACAATAGCCAGGACATAGATGCAACATAGATGTCCATTGACAGATAAATGGATAAAGATGTGGTATATATATACAACAGAGCATTGCTGCTGCTAAGTCACTTCAGTCGTCCAGCTCTGTGCAACCCCACAGACGGCTGCCCACCAGGCTCCTCTGTCCATAGGATTCTCCAGGCAAGAACACTAGAGTGGTTTGCCATTTCCTTCTCCAATGCATGAAAGTGAAAAGTGAAAGTGAAGTTGCTCAGTCGAATCTGACTTAGCGACCCCATGGACTGCAGCCTACCAGGCTCCTCCGTCCATGGGATTTTCCAGGCAGGTGTACTGGAGTGGGGTGCCATTGCCTTCTCCGACAATGGAGTATTACTCAGGCCTAAAAAATNTATACTCTTTTCCTTGCTTGTTCTGCTCAGACCCTAAGTATTAGATGATGAAAGCTGATGCCCACGGGCACTGGTGAGGGCAAATCTGTACTCAATCTGCTGCTCCAAATGCTAATCCCTTCTATCCTTACAGACAAATCTAGAAATAATGTTTTATTAGCTTACCCAGGCACCCCCTTGGCCCAGTCAAGCTGACATGTAAAGTTTACCATCACACAGGGGAAAGCCATCCATAAACAAACCAGCTTAGTCATCCTCAGGCACATCATAAATCCCACTGCCCTTTCCTTGGCCAAGAGCCAAAGTCAGACCTCCAGGCATCCTAGGAAAGAATCACAGTCTTAGTTCTCTGTGTAGATTCTCAGCAAATGCTTGTGGGTTTATTAAGAAGTTCATTTACTGAATAACATGATTTGGTCACGTTCTGAATCCATTTATGCCTACATAAAGCCATGAAAGATGTTTCTTAGCCTTTTCATAAACCCTTAAAATAGTTTCCTCAAGTAGAGAAGATGATTGATTTTACATCCCAAATCTCTGTTGGCTCTCTTCTAAGAAGAGAGAGATTTTAGTTCCATTGTATATATTTCACTTCATAAGACACGATTGCCTTTTGTCTTTGCTCAATTTTAGTAAGTTACTTTTAAAGTCTTAGATTATTAAAGACATAATAAGTGAATAGCCAATGTGCAAAGGCAAAGTGCCTTCACTTAGAAGTGTGAAATTAATTGAAATTGCTTTTTGCCTAAAGATGGTACTACTACCAAGAACACACAACAAAGTATTTATTCAGTGATAATTATAAATCCAAATGTCTCATTGCTAAAAGTATAGAGGCCTAGCAAGTGCATAACTCTTTGAGGCTTCAGTTAGTGTAATACTTTAATGTAAAATAGTACTGTCTGAAACTAGAGGAGTCTTCTAGATACTTTTGTCCTGGAGCAGCATGCCCTAGTCATCTGTAAATCAGTAGACTAAGAGCTCTGTGAGGATAAAACCTTGACAGTCTCATGTATGTTTGTATCTCCAGTGATTAGCATAGTGATAGCACAGGACAGACATTCAATGTGCATTTATGGCATTATTGAACAAAAAAAAANAGATACTTTTGTCCTGGAGCAGCATGCCCTAGTCATCTGTAAATCAGTAGACTAAGAGCTCTGTGAGGATAAAACCTTGACAGTCTCATGTATGTTTGTATCTCCAGTGATTAGCATAGTGATAGCACAGGACAGACATTCAATGTGCATTTATGGCATTATTGAACAAAAAAAAAGATTGAATAAAGCCTTTCATATGATTGTGGCCTAAACCTTCACGCAAGTTGAAGCCAGAGTTCAAATTTTCATTTTCTTGGAGAGAAGTCAAAAAGACTCAGCTAATCTTTTTATGGGAGTTTTTAAGTGGCTCCAGAGGCACCTAGCCAATTCCACCCCACGGATGGACATGTTTAATACCATAACAGTACCTCAACTAAGAGTGGAGCAAGTTTTCAGTTTTACCCAAGTTCTGGTTGAGGTCTAGTAAATGCTGCTGCTAAGTCACTTCAGTCGTGTCCGACTCTGTGCAACCCCATAGACGGCAGCCTACCAGGCTCCCCCGTCCCTGGGATTCTCCAGGCAAGGACNGTTTAATACCATAACAGTACCTCAACTAAGAGTGGAGCAAGTTTTCAGTTTTACCCAAGTTCTGGTTGAGGTCTAGTAAATGCTGCTGCTAAGTCACTTCAGTCGTGTCCGACTCTGTGCAACCCCATAGACGGCAGCCTACCAGGCTCCCCCGTCCCTGGGATTCTCCAGGCAAGGACACTGGAGTGGGTTGCCATTTCCTTCTCCAATGCATGAAAGTGAAAATTGAAAGTGAAGTCGCTCAGTTGTGTCCAACCCTCAGTGACCCCATGGACTGCAGCCTTCCAGGCTCCTCCATCCATAGGATTTTCCAGGCAAGAGTACTGGAGTGGGGTGCCATTGTCTTCTCCGCTAGTAAATGCAGGGATGGAAAAAATAATGACATAATGACATTGTGACATTGGTAAAGGAAACAATAAAGATAATATCCTTTTAAAATGTAAATATATGTATCTACCTGTTCTCAACTCTCCAATGTCTTTGTTTCATAGGTAAAATGCAAAATTCTTACTCTGAGCTACAAGATACCACACGATCTACCTGCCGCCCCTCCCAACTTTCCTCTGACTGTGACCCCCAGAGTTCTTCCCCATGCTCAGTGCTCAGCCTCACTGGCCTTCTTGCTAGTTTTCAGGTGTCTCATGTGCATTTGTAATTTGGTGTCCTCTGCGTGCACTCTGAACTCTTCCTCCAGGCCTTCACAGCACTGGCTCCGTACCTCCTCAGCATGGCTTTTTCTGGATAAGTATAGCATCTATGACTTCTGGGTATTATGTTATNCCCAGAGTTCTTCCCCATGCTCAGTGCTCAGCCTCACTGGTCTTCTTGCTAGTTTTCAGGTGTCTCATGTGCATTTGTAATTTGGTGTCCTCTGCGTGCACTCTGAACTCTTCCTCCAGGCCTTCACAGCACTGGCTCCGTACCTCCTCAGCATGGCTTTTTCTGGATAAGTATAGCATCTATGACTTCTGGGTATTATGTTATGGATTTATTTACTTACTTGTTTATTGTTCGAAATCCCCACCAGGATATACATTTCCTCAAAGGAAGAAAAGAGGAACTTTGTTTTTTAGCAATGCTTTTTGCTTTTGTTTGTTTTCCATATATTCTTTCCCCAGTTCTTAGAATAATGGCTAGAACACACTAGGCACTCCCTAAATACTTGTTGAATAAATAAATAAATGACTGAAGAGATGGACAAATGAATGTCATGACTGCTGGGTAAATTCTAGAAGAGATAAAAGGAGAATTTCCCAATGTTTCTTTTCACAAGATCATACTGAACCATGACGACAAATATGAGAGTGATAGGGTGAAAAAAAATTTTAAACATTTTCTATAATTTCCCTTTCTTCAGATATAGGTGACCTTCCTTTGTGCTTGGGGGTTGGGTGTCCAGAAGAAATACTGATGTGCAGTTCTTGATACTGCCCCCAATAGTTCAGATATATGAGGCTGATTAACACTCCATCTCGCAAAGAGTCGGACACGACTGAGCGACTGAACTGTCTGAACTGAACTGAACACTCCATCTTGGAGAAGGAAATGGCAACCCACTCCAGTACTCTTGCCTAGAAAATCTAGTAATGCTGACACAGAGCAGTAGATTTATAGGGAAAACAGTTTAAGGTCAAAACTTTATGCCTTTTCTTGACTAATAGTAGTAAAAATTTAACAAAAGACAGCTAACTATTTTTCTGAAAAGAAAGGAAAGGAAAATACGTTTAGTTAATTTGCTGCTAAGTCGCTTCAGTCATGTCCGACTCTGTGCAACCCCATAGACAGCAGCCCACCAGGCTCCCCCGTCCCTGGGATTCTCCAGGCAAGAGAACTGGAGTGGGGTGCCATTGCCTTCTATTGTTAAATATTTCAACAATTCCTTGAAGAAATTATTAAAATGTCATTGGGAACAGAAACATTTGCATTGGGCATCATCAGAATTACTAAGAAACCATAGTTAAAAGACATTTAGCAATTTTACAGCAGCAGCAAATGACCGAAACAATTACACATTTATAAATCCCTTTTAGATATAACAGATATTTTACTTTGTTAAACATATGTAATAGTCCATTCTGTTAATTTTTCTTCCTTAATATAACATAATTGCGTTTGAAGTTAATGTAAATATTGAGAATTTTTCTTTTTTTAATTGAAGTATAGTTGATTTACAAGTTTATATTAGTTCCAAGTGTACAGCAAAGTGATGCAGATTCTTTTCCATTATAGGTTATTACAAGATATTAAATATAGTTCCCTGTGCTGTGCAATAGGTCCTTATTGTTTATCTATTTTATACAGATACTACTCCCCTGGAGTAGTAATCCTAATCCAAATTCCTAATTTATTCCACCCCTACTCTCTCCCCTTTGGTAACCATAAATTTTTTTTCTGTGTCTGTGAGTTTCTTTCTGATTTGCAAATAAGTTCATTTGTATTATTTTTTAATTCTTAAGTGACAGACTTGATATGTGTCTTTGACATACTTCACTTAGTATGATAATATCTAGGTATACAGAGACATTAGTTTGCCAACAAAGGTCCGTCTAGTCAAGTCTATGGTTTTTCCTGTGGTCATGTATGGATGTGAGAGTTAGACTGTGAAGAAAGCTGAGTGCTAAAGAATTGATATTTTTGAACTGTAGTGTTGGAGAAGACTC
>SJYX01004684.1:309749-320394 GCA_006410675.1 Oreotragus oreotragus
AAGGGTATGACCAACCTAGATAGCATATTGAAAAGCAGAGACATTACTTTGCCAATAAAGTCTGTCTAGTCAAGGCTATGGTTTTCCCAGTGGTCATGTATGGATGTGAGAGTTGGACTGTGTAGAAAGCTGAGCTCTGATGAATTGATGCTTTTGAACTGTGGTGTTGGAGAAGACTCTTGAGAGTCCCTTGGACTGCAAGGAGATCCAACCAGTCCATTCTGAAGGAGATCAGCCCTGGGATTTCTTTGGAAGGAATGATGTTGAAGCTGAAACTCCAGTACTTTGGCCACCTCATGAGAAGAGCTGACTCATTGGAAAAGACTCTGATGCTGGGAGGGATTGGGGGCAGGAGGAGAAGGGGACAACAAAGGATGAGATGGCTGGATGGCATCACTGAATCAATGGACGTGAGTCTGAGTGAACTCCGGGAGTTGGTGATGGACAGGGAGGCCTGGCGTGCAGCAATTCATGGGGTCACAAAGAGTCAGACACAACTGTGTGACTGAACTGAACTGAGCTGATAAAGGAAAAGAATACACATATGTGTGTGTGTGTAACTGAATCATTTTGTTGTACAACTGAAACTATACAATGTTGTAAATCAACTATACTTTAATAAAAATAAATAAAAATAAAATTAATCTAGTAAAGATAAAAAATATTCTCCTGGGATGATACTCTATTCATTCCTCTGTCTTTTTCTCTATTATCGCCCTAAGGTTTTGTCCACCAGAACAATTCTTTTGCTACCACTTGATCTCTGTGGATTAAAAACATGTTTGTAAATTTGTCCTCTCTTTTCTTGTCCCAGCTAAGTAAACACACAACACTGGAGATTTCCTGGAGGTATTTAGTGTTAATAATGCCAATGAAACAGGTGTAAAAAGTCATTGCATTAGAAATATTTTATAAGTCTTAAGACTTAATATTGCCAGTCTTGGTCTTAACTAAAATACAAATAAAAGTATCTCATTCTGACACTGAGCTTTTACTGAACTCTTGACTTTCTTCCTGGGAGTAAAATCCACTTTTCCATTTATTTGAAAGGACAAAAGAAACATAATTTTAGAAATGCAAGTCTCATAAATTATACTACTGATATATCCTCCTAAGGAAAAAAAATTTTAAAGATACTGGTCAAGGAATAAATTAACACACACACACACACACACACACACAAAATCAAAAAAGGAAATCAGAGCTAAATGACACATCTTCAGGCAGGAAGCAGGGGTAGAGAAATCAGGTACATCGCCTGTTGGTTTGCAAACTCAGGAGCTTTCCAGATGAAAATTTGAAACTGGCCCTCATACACAGAAGGCAAGGAAAGATCAAAGAAAGAGGCAGACCGTAGAAGATTGGTAGATGCCAGGTTTAATAAGCAAGGAAACTTAAAATGAGACTTGTCTTTGGTGGTCATAAGATGAAACTTCCACCCACCTTGGCACACCAGAAACTTGAAAGTATATATAAAGACTTTAAACTGGGTTCACTCACGTACACCATCCAGTTGGTCTCAGCACCACCTTGCTTTCTCAAGACTACATCCTTGAAGTGGCTCCTAGTGCAGCAATGGCAGGCAGAACACACATTCAAAGACCAGGGTTGAGGATGAGGAGCCTCCGACTGCCTGGGTCCAAATCAAGGGTCAGCTGGGGGTCATGTCCTCTCAGTGACCTGCTCCAGGATCATCTCAGGGGCAGAATATTAGACCTCTTAGAAATTATAATTATTGAAGCATAACTAAAATTTGAAAAGGCGCCTTCAATTTTATAATAATTATCTGTTTTTAATCATAAGTATTCTACTTATTTTGAAAGATCAGTTAAACATATGCTCCTCAAATGTATCTGGATGATCACTTTTTTAAAGGTGGAAAAACTGTTCTAAAATATCTGACAGCTACAAAAGATATCTGGATCAAAACCATCAAATAATAGTAACAAGAGTAACAGAAGTCAATAGCTTTATACGTGGATAATTAAATAAAATTAGCTGAAAGACAATTTTGAAAGTATAGGAACCACTAAAAGAATAAAACGATGTATATGGCACAAATCTTTAGGAGAATTTCCCAGAAAAAGAAATGAGAAAAAATACACAGCTCATTCAGTATCCTTCCTTTTAAGTTTATCTTACTTTGGATTTACTTTGCAATATTATTGATAAATAGTTAAGCCAAACTTTCAAAAACAATGAAATATAGCAAAAGCCAGGCAACCTGGAATAAAAGAACAATGAGTTCTCAGATTCAAGAGTCTGTGTGCCAGGCTCTTTTTGAGTCAGGGCTTAATGATTAATCTTTAAAACAGGCATCAGGATACTGAAACCAGAGGAAGCAAGTAGCTTGCCCAAGGTTACAATTCTAAGTGTCAGGGCTGTTCAAATCCAGATATTTAGATTCTGATTCCACCATTCTCTGAATTACTTTCTGTCTTCACTTCAGCTTACTCAAGTTCAACAGTGCTCAAGTTCAGCAAGTCAATATTCATTTCCTCTTTCTTCCTTTGTCATAGTGACTTTTCTGTTCTAATCATTTATGCAAAAAATCGAATCAACACAATAACATGTGTATTTTGCCTAAGTAAGCAAGATGTTCCCACTTACAAGGTGGAGTCACCCAAATTTTTATTCTATCAAGCTTCAGGCATCAATCTCAACAAAAGTGAAAATGAGGGCAACTCCAGCTGCTTCTAAGTTCCCCTATCATTCTCAGAAGCTGTATCAAGTGAAATTCACAGCTTAAACAACAACAACAACAAAAATTGTACATTTAATCTAGTAAGTAAACACACTCAATGGTAGCCAGGTAATTGCCATTTTATTCTTAAAACCTCAGTTTCAAATTTTACATTGTTTGCCAAACTATGAAAACACGAGATAGATATTCACACCCCTCTCACTTCTGCTTTATTGACTATGCCAAAGCTTTAGACTGCATGGATGACAACAAACTGTGGAAAATTCTTCAAGAGATGGGAATGCCAGACAACCTGACCTGCCTCCTGAGAAATCTGTATTCAGGTCAAAAAGCAACAGTTAGAACTGGACATAAAGAACAGATTGGTTCCACATCAGGAAAGGAGTGTGTCAAGGCTGTATATTGTCACCCTGCTTATTTAACTGATATGCAGAGTACATCATGAGAAATGCTAGGCTACAACAGAGGGTTCCAGAAGAAATTCCCATGCCAAAAAAAAAAAAAAGTATCATGTAAATAAACAATATAAATATAATATAAAAATATGGCATGCATATATAATGTATTCATATAAATATATCACAAACATATAATATATCTTAATTCCAGAAAGGGGAAAAATGTTATTTAGGCAATAAAATGTCATTATAGAACACAACAGAGACTCAAGAGATTCTTGAAGGGCACATACAAAACCTGTGCATACCAGGACCCAGGAGAAAGGAGCAGTTACCCCACAAGAGACTAAGCCAGACTTGTCTGTGAGTGTTCAGAAGTCTCTGGTGGAGGAGTGAATTGACAGTGGCCTGTCGAGGACTCAGGGGCACTGACTGCAGCAGTCCTGGGACTTGAGGCATGCTGGCATAATCATTTTGGAGGAGGTCTCCATTACCCTCACCACAGCTTAGCCTCAGGCCAAACCATAGGGAGGAACATAGCCCCATCCATCAGCAGAAAATTGGATTAAAGATTTACTGAACATGGACTTGCCAACCAGAGCAATACCCAGTTTTTCCCATAGCCAGTCCCTCCCATCAGGAAACTTCCACAAGCCTCTTATACTTACTCATCAGATGGCACACAGAATGAAAACCACAATCACAGAAAACTAACCACACTGATCACATGGATCACAGCCTTGTCTAACTCAGTGAAACAATGAACCAAGTCATGTAGGGTGACCCAAGATGGATGGGTCATGGTGGAAGTTCTAACAAAACATGGTCCACTGGAGAANAAAACCACAATCACAGAAAACTAACCACACTGATCACATGGATCACAGCCTTGTCTAACTCAGTGAAACAATGAACCAAGTCATGTAGGGTGACCCAAGATGGATGGGTCATGGTGGAAGTTCTAACAAAACATGGTCCACTGGAGAAGGTGATGGCAAGCCACTTCAGCATTCTTGCCTTGAGAACCCTATGAACAGTATCAAAAGACAAAAGGATATGACAGTGAAAGATAAACTTCCCAGGTTAGTAGGTGCCAAATATGCTACTGGAGAAGAGTGCAGAAAGAGCTCCAGAAGAAATGAACATGTTGAACCAAGACAGGAACAATGCCCAGTTGTAGATACGAAAGAGGTGAAAATAAAGTCTGAAGCTGTAGAGAATAAGGATATGACAGTGAAAGATAAACTTCCCAGGTTAGTAGGTGCCAAATATGCTACTGGAGAAGAGTGCAGAAAGAGCTCCAGAAGAAATGAACATGTTGAACCAAGACAGGAACAATGCCCAGTTGTAGATACGAAAGAGGTGAAAATAAAGTCTGAAGCTGTAGAGAATAATATTGCATAGGAACCTGGAATGTTAGGTCCATGAATAAAAGTAAATTGGAAGTGGTCAAACAGGAGATACCAAGCATGAACATCAACATTTTAAGAATCAGTAAACTAAAATGAACTGGAACGGGTGAATTTAATTCAGATGACCATTGTGTCTACTACTGTGGGCAAGAATCCCTTAGAAGAAATGGATTAGCCCTCATAGTCAGCAAAAGAGTCAAAATTCAGTACTTGGATGCAATTTCAAAAATGTCAGAATGATTTTGGTTTGTTCCTAAAGCAAACAGTTTAATATCAAAGTAATCCAAGTCTTCTTCTCGAAGAAGCTGAAGGCTAACAGTTCTATGAACACCCACAAAACATTCTAGAACTAACATCAAAAGAGTAATCCTTTTCATCATAGGGGATTGGAATGCAAAAGTAAGAAGTCAAAAGTTTTCTGGGATAACTGGCAAGTTTGGCCTTGGGGTACAAAATAAAAGAGGGTCAAGGTTAACAAAGTTTTGCCAAGAAAATGCCCTGCTCACAGCAAACACCCTCTTCCAACAACAAAAGAGAAGACTCTACACACAGACATCACTAGATAGTCAGTATCAAAATAGGATTGATCATATTTGCAGCTGAATGTGCAGAATCTCTATGCGGTCAGCAAAAACAAGATCTGGAGCTGACTGTGGCTCAGATCCTGAGCTCTTTATTGCAAATTCAGGCTTAAATTGAAAAAAGTGGGGAAAACCACTAGACCATTCAAGTATGACATAAATCAAATCCCTCATGATTATACAGTGGAAGTGACAAATAAATTCAAGGGATTAGTTCTGATAGAATGCCTGAAGTACTATGGACATAGGTTTGTAACATTGTATGGAAGGCAGGAATTGAAACCATCTGCAAGAAAAAGAAATACAAAAAGGTAAAATGGTTGTCTGAGGAGTTGTTACAAATAACTGAGCAAAGAAGAGAAGTGAAAATCAAAGGAGAAAAGGATATACCCATGTGAATGTAGACTTCCTAAGTATAACAAATAGAGATAAGAAAGCCTTCTGAAGTAAAAACACGAGGAAACAGAGGAAAACAAAAGAGTGGGAAAGACTAGAGATCTCTTCCAGAAAATTAAAGATACCAAGGAAACATTTCATGCAAAGATGGGCACAATAAAGAACAGAAACTGTATGAAATTAACAGAAGCAGAGGAGATTAAGAAGAGGTGGCAAAAATACACAGAGGAACTAACAAAGCTAGTGGAAGTGATGGAATTCTAACTGAGCTGTTTCAAATCCTAAAAGATGATGCTGTTAAAGTTCTGCTGTCAGTATGCTAGGAAATTTTTAAAACTCCATAGTGGCCACAGGACTGGAAAATGTCAATTTTCATTCTAATCCCAAAGAAGGACAATGCCAAAGAATGTTAAAACTAGTACACAACTGCCCTCATTTCACATGCTTACAAGGTAATTCTCGAAAATCTTCAAGTTAAGCTTCAACAGTATGGGAACCAAGAACTTCCAGATATGAAAGCTGGATTTAGAAAAGGCAGAGGAACCAAAGGTCAAATTGCCAACATCCATTTGATCATAGAAAAATATGAGAATTCCAGCAAAATGTCTACTTCTGCTTCATTGACTATGCTGAAGCCTTTGACTGTGTGGATCACAACAAACTGGAAAATTATTAGAGTTGGGAATATCTTACTTGCTCCTGAGAAACATGTGTTCAGTTCAACAAGCAACAGCTGGAACCAGCCATGGGACAACAGACTGGTTCAAAATTGGGAAAGAAGTATATTAAGACTGTATATTGTCACCTTGCTTACTTAACTTCTATGCATAATACATCATGCAAAATGCTGGACTGGATGAATTTCAAACTGGAATCAAAATTGCTAGAAGAAATAGCCATAGCTCTGATATGTAGATGACAAACCACCCTTATGGCAGAAAGCAAAGAGGAACTAAAGAGACTCTTGATGAAGGTGAAAGAGGAGAGTGAAAAAATCTGACTTAAAACTCAGCATCTTCAAAAAACAAAGATCATGGCATCCAGTCTCATCACTTCATGGCAAACAGATGGGGAAACAATGGAAACTGACAAATTATTTTCTTGAGCTCCAAAATCACTGGGGATTGTTACTGCAGCTTGAAATTAAGACACTTGCTCCTTGGAGGAAAAGCTATGACAAAAACAGACAGTATATTTAAAGCAGAGATGCTACTTTGCCAACAAAAGTCCATATAGTCAAAGCTGTGGTTTTTCCAGTAGTCATGTACAGATGTGAGTTGAACTATAAAGAAGGCTGAGTGCCAAAGAGTTGATACTTTTGAACTGTGGTGTTGGAGAGTCCCTTGGACTGCAAGGAGATCAAACCAGTCCTTCCTAAAGGAAATCAGTCCTGAATCTTCATTGGAAGGACTCATGCTGAAGCTGAAGCTCCAGTACTTTACTACCTGCTGTGAAGAGCTGACTCATTGGAAAAGACCCTGAAGCTGGGAAAGATTGAAGGCAGGAGAAGGGGACGACAGAGGACAAGATGGCATCACTGACTCAATGGACATGAGTTTGAGCAAGCTCCAGGAGATGGTAAAGGACAGAGAAGCCTGGCATGCTGCAGTCCATGGGGTCAAAAAGAATCAACATGACTGTGTGAATGAACAACAGAACTCAGCAAGCTTCCACTTCACAAAAATTTGCCTAAATGGTTTTATAAGGGAGAGCAGAAGAGTGGAGCAGGTTTGGAATACCTAAAAGAGATTAACCTAAGAAATTTTAATCTTCATCTTCAGATGTTTTGAAAATGACAAGTAGAGAATACATAGTTTATAGAATAAGCCTACAGTTTATGATTACAATAAATAGTAAAAAAAAAAAAAGTCATCAAAAGGGTTAACAAATATTGTCTCAGGGAAACAGAAGCTGAAAGTTAGAGAGAGGAGGTGGGGAGGGGCAGGGGGGGTGCGGAATTACTTCTATTTTGTAGTATTATTTACCTTTTAAAAGATTGTAGCACTATAAGGGAATTTTTCCTGCAGTTGTGAAATATTTGAAGAGCTAGTTTAGAGACTATGACAAATGCTTATAGAGGTATAATTCTAAAAATATTCTCCTGGAAGATCAAAAAAAGTCAAGGATATCTTTTATTGCCACTTTTTTCCAACATAGTTTTGGAAGTCCTAACCCATCTATCAGAGAAGAAAAATAAAATAAATACAAACTGCAAAAGAAGAAGTAAAACTGTCACTGTTTGCAGATGACAAGATACTCTACATAGAAAACTGTAAAGACACTACTGGAAAACTGCTAGAGCTCATCAATGAGTTCAGTAAAGTGATGGGTACAAAATGAATACACAGAACTCTATTGAATTGCTATACTATAACAACAAAAAATAAGAAAGAAATGTTAAGGAGAAAATTTCATTTACCATCACATCAAAACTTATAAAATACCTAGGAATAAGTCTACCTTCTATAGTTCATTTTGGAGAAGGAAATGGCAACCCACTCCAGTGTTCTTGCCTGGAGAATCCCACAGACAGAGGGGCCTGGTGGGCTACAGTCTATGGGGTTGCAAAGAGTTGGACACAACTAAGCAACTCAGACACACACACACACACAAGGAGGCAAAAGACTCCAAAAACTATAAGACACTGATGAAAGAAATCAAAATGACACACAGAGAAAGATATGTCATGTTCTTGGATAGGAAGAATTAATATTATCAAAAAGAACTATGAGATGCAAAACAACCTACAGATTCAATGCAATCCCTGTGAAGTCACCAATGGCATTTTTCACAAAACTAGAAAAAAAAATTTTAAGGTCATATGGAAAAACAAAAGGCCCCAAAAAGCCAAAACAACATTGAGAGAGAGGGAAAAAAAAAAAAAAAAGAGGAGCTGGAAGAATCAGGCTCCCTGACTTAAGACTATATTACAAAGTTGCAGTCAAAGATTATGGTACTGGCACAAAAACAGAAATATAGATCCATGGAACCAAATAGAAAGCCCCAAATAAACCCATGCACCTATGGTGAATTAATCTATAACAAAGGAGGCAAGAATGTAAAGTGGAGAAAAGACACTTTAATAGGCAGTGTTGGGAAAATAGAATAGTTATATGTAATAGTGAAATTAGAATATTCTCTACACCACACAAAAATATAAACTTAAAACGAGTTAAAGACCTAAATGTAAGGCCAAATACTATGATAATATTAGAGGAAAACAGGTAGCACACTTTGTCCTAAATAGCAGCAGTAATTTTTTTTGATTCATCTAGAATAATGGAAACATAAACAAATGGAACCTAATTAAGTTTAAAAGCTTTTGCACAGGAAACCATAAACAAAATGAAAGACGGTTTACAGAATGGAAGAAAATATTTGCAGGCTAGGTACCTGAAAAAGGATTAAATTCCAAAGTATACAAACAGCTCAAATAGCTGAATATGATAAAAGACAAACAGTACAATCAAAAGTTGGGCAGAAAGTCTAAATAGACATTTTTCTAAAGAAGATCGCTGATAGCTCAGTTGGTAAAGAATCCGCCTACAATGCAGGAGACCCCAGTTCATATCCTGGGGTCAGGAAGATCCCTTGGAGAAGGGATAGGCTACACACTCCAGTATTTTGGGGCTTTCCTTGTGGCTCAGTTGGTAAAGAATGCACCTGGAATGCGGGAGACCCGGGTTTTATCCCTGGGTTGGGAAGATCCCCTGGAGTAGGGAAAGGCTACCCACTCTAGTATTCTGGCCTGGAGAATTCCACGGACTGAATTGTTCATGTGGTTGCAAAGAGTTTGACACTACCAAGTGACTTTCACTTTGTAAAGAAGGCATACGAATGGCTAAAGTCACATGAAAAGATGTTCAACATCACTAATTATTAGAGAAATGCAAATCAAAAAAACTGATATTGTCTCACACTGATTTGGCCATCATAAAAAAATCTACAAATAATAAATCCTACAAATAAAAGCGAGAATGGAGAAAAAAGGAACCCTCCCACACTGTTGGTGAGAACGTAAATTGGTATGGAAAACAGTATGGACTTCCTTAAAAAAACTAAAAGTAAAGCTAACATATGATTCCTCAATCCCATTTCTGGGTATATATCTACAGAAAAAGTAATTTGAAAATGTTCATTGCAGCACTATTTACAATAGCCAGGACATAGATGCAACATAGATGTCCATTGACACATAAATGGATAAAGATGTGGTATATATATACAACAGAGCATTGCTGCTGCTAAGTCACTTCAGTCGTCCAGCTCTGTGCAACCCCACAGACGGCTGCCCACCAGGCTCCTCTGTCCATAGGATTCTCCAGGCAAGAACACTAGAGTGGTTTGCCATTTCCTTCTCCAATGCATGAAAGTGAAAAGTGAAAGTGAAGTTGCTCAGTCGAATCTGACTTAGCGACCCCATGGACTGCAGCCTACCAGGCTCCTCCGTCCATGGGATTTTCCAGGCAGGTGTACTGGAGTGGGGTGCCATTGCCTTCTCTGACAATGGAGTATTACTCAGGCCTAAAAAATAATAAAGTGAAAAGTGAAAGTGAAGTCCCTCAGTCGTGTCCGACTCTGTGATGCCATGGACTGTAGCCTACCAGACTTCTCCATCCATGGGATTTTCCAGGCAAAAGTATTGCAGTGGGCTGCCATTTCCTTCTCCAGAGGGTCTTCCCGACCCAGGGATCAATTCCGGGTCTCCTGCATTGTAAGCAGACACTTTATTGTCTGAACCACCCAGGAAGTCCAAAAAATAAAAAATAAAGTAATGCCATTTGCAGGATCACGGATAGACCTAGAAGTTATCATACGAAATGAAGCAGGTCAGACAGAGAAACACAAACCACTCATATGTGAAATCTTAAAAAAGAAAAAGATTAAATGAGCTTATATACAAAATAGAAATAGACCCACAGACATAGGAAACCAATTTTTGGTTACCAAAGGGAAAAAGTGGAGAGGGGGTAAATTAGAAGTTTGGGATTAACATATACACACTACTATATATAAAGTACATAACCAACAAGGACCAACTATATAGTACAAGAAACAGGGCTCCATATTTTGTAATAACCTATAAAGGCATCTGGTCCCATCACTTCATGGGAAATAGATGGGGAAGCAGTGGAAACAGTGTCAGACTTTTTT
>SJYX01004684.1:324229-334925 GCA_006410675.1 Oreotragus oreotragus
AAAAAAAAAAAAAAGAGGAGCTGGAAGAATCAGGCTCCCTGACTTAAGACTATATTACAAAGTTGCAGTCAAAGATTATGGTACTGGCACAAAAACAGAAATATAGATCCATGGAACCAAATAGAAAGCCCCAAATAAACCCATGCACCTATGGTGAATTAATCTATAACAAAGGAGGCAAGAATGTAAAGTGGAGAAAAGACACTTTAATAGGCAGTGTTGGGAAAATAGAATAGTTATATGTAATAGTGAAATTAGAATATTCTCTACACCACACAAAAATATAAACTTAAAACGAGTTAAAGACCTAAATGTAAGGCCAAATACTATGATAATATTAGAGGAAAACAGGTAGCACACTTTGTCCTAAATAGCAGCAGTAATTTTTTTTGATTCATCTAGAATAATGGAAACATAAACAAATGGAACCTAATTAAGTTTAAAAGCTTTTGCACAGGAAACCATAAACAAAATGAAAGACGGTTTACAGAATGGAAGAAAATATTTGCAGGCTAGGTACCTGAAAAAGGATTAAATTCCAAAGTATACAAACAGCTCAAATAGCTGAATATGATAAAAGACAAACAGTACAATCAAAAGTTGGGCAGAAAGTCTAAATAGACATTTTTCTAAAGAAGATCGCTGATAGCTCAGTTGGTAAAGAATCCGCCTACAATGCAGGAGACCCCAGTTCATATCCTGGGGTCAGGAAGATCCCTTGGAGAAGGGATAGGCTACACACTCCAGTATTTTGGGGCTTTCCTTGTGGCTCAGTTGGTAAAGAATGCACCTGGAATGCGGGAGACCCGGGTTTTATCCCTGGGTTGGGAAGATCCCCTGGAGTAGGGAAAGGCTACCCACTCTAGTATTCTGGCCTGGAGAATTCCACGGACTGAATTGTTCATGTGGTTGCAAAGAGTTTGACACTACCAAGTGACTTTCACTTTGTAAAGAAGGCATACGAATGGCTAAAGTCACATGAAAAGATGTTCAACATCACTAATTATTAGAGAAATGCAAATCAAAAAAACTGATATTGTCTCACACTGATTTGGCCATCATAAAAAAATCTACAAATAATAAATCCTACAAATAAAAGCGAGAATGGAGAAAAAAGGAACCCTCCCACACTGTTGGTGAGAACGTAAATTGGTATGGAAAACAGTATGGACTTCCTTAAAAAAACTAAAAGTAAAGCTAACATATGATTCCTCAATCCCATTTCTGCGTATATATCTACAGAAAAAGTAATTTGAAAATGTTCATTGCAGCACTATTTACAATAGCCAGGACATAGATGCAACATAGATGTCCATTGACAGATAAATGGATAAAGATGTGGTATATATATACAACAGAGCATTGCTGCTGCTAAGTCACTTCAGTCGTCCGGCTCTGTGCAACCCCACAGACGGCTGCCCACCAGGCTCCTCTGTCCATAGGATTCTCCAGGCAAGAACACTAGAGTGGTTTGCCATTTCCTTCTCCAATGCATGAAAGTGAAAAGTGAAAGTGAAGTTGCTCAGTCGAATCTGACTTAGCGACCCCATGGACTGCAGCCTACCAGGCTCCTCCGTCCATGGGATTTTCCAGGCAGGTGTACTGGAGTGGGGTGCCATTGCCTTCTCCGACAATGGAGTATTACTCAGGCCTAAAAAAGAATAAAGTGAAAAGTGAAAGTGAAGTCGCTCAGTCGTGTCCGACTCTTTGTGATGCCATGGACTGTAGCCTACCAGACTTCTCCATCCATGGGATTTTCCAGGCAAAAATATTGCAGTGGGCTGCCATTTCCTTCTCCAGAGGGTCTTCCCGACCCAGGGATCAATTCCGGGTCTCCTGCATTGTAAGCAGACACTTTATTGTCTGAACCACCCAGGAAGTCCAAAAAATAAAAAATAAAGTAATGCCATTTGCAGGATCACGGATAGACCTAGAAGTTATCATACGAAATGAAGCAGGTCAGACAGAGAAACACAAACCACTCATATGTGAAATCTTAAAAAAGAAAAAGATTAAATGAGCTTATATACAAAATAGAAATAGACCCACAGACATAGGAAACCAATTTTTGGTTACCAAAGGGAAAAAGTGGAGAGGGGGTAAATTAGAAGTTTGGGATTAACATATACACACTACTATATATAAAGTACATAACCAACAAGGACCAACTATATAGTACAAGAAACAGGGCTCCATATTTTGTAATAACCTATAAAGGCATCTGGTCCCATCACTTCATGGGAAATAGATGGGGAAGCAGTGGAAACAGTGTCAGACTTTTTTGGGGGGGCTCCAAAATCACTGCAGATGGTGACTGAAGCCATGAAAAGAAAGGGTATGACCAACCTAGATAGCATATTGAAAAGCAGAGACATTACTTTGCCAATAAAGTCTGTCTAGTCAAGGCTATGGTTTTCCCAGTGGTCATGTATGGATGTGAGAGTTGGACTGTGTAGAAAGCTGAGCTCTGATGAATTGATGCTTTTGAACTGTGGTGTTGGAGAAGACTCTTGAGAGTCCCTTGGACTGCAAGGAGATCCAACCAGTCCATTCTGAAGGAGATCAGCCCTGGGATTTCTTTGGAAGGAATGATGTTGAAGCTATCTAGTCAAGGCTATGGTTTTTCCAGTAGTCATGTATGGATGTGAGAGCCAAAGAATTGATGCTTTTGAACTGTGGTGTTGGAGAAGACTCTTGAGAGTCCCTTGGACTGCAAGGAGATCCAACCAGTCCATTCTGAGGGAGATCAGCCCTGGGATTTCTTTGGAAGGAATGATGCTGAAGCTGAAACTCCAGTACTTTGGCCACCTCATGTGAAGAGCTGACTCATTGGAAAAGACTCTGATGCTGGGAGGGATTGGGGGCAGGAGGAGAAGGGGACAACAAAGGATGAGATGGCTGGATGGCATCACTGACTCAATGGACGTGAATCTGAGTGAACTCTGGGAGTTGGTGATGGACAGGGAGGCCTGGTGTGCTGCAATTCATGGGGTCACAAAGAGTCAGACACGACTGAGCCACTGAACTGAACTGAAACTATGGTGGAGGTAATGAAGATAATGATGACCTCCTTCAAAAGATCCCCTGCATGTACTGGGGGCACTACACTCAATTCTCCCAACCCTGCATCAGGCCACAACCAACCCACACCTCCAGTGGTGACTCCTGGTCACTCCCAGGCAAGTCTGGGTCAGTCTCTTCTGGGGTCACTCTTCCTTCCTCCAGTGTCTTGGTACACACAAAGTTTTCTTCGTGCCTTCCAAGAGTCTGTTTCCCAGTCCTGTGTAAGTTCTGGCAGCTCTAAGGTGGGGTTAATGGCAACCTGCTCCAAGAGAGCTTATGCCATACCCAAGCCTGCTGCACCCAGAGCTCCTGTCGCTTTGGCAGTCCACTGCTGACACATACTTCCACAGGAGATGCTCAAACACAGTTCTGTCTCAGTCTCTGTGGTGTCTCCTGGTCCTGGTGCACACAGAGTTTGTTTGAGCCCTCTGAACATCTTTGCGGGAATGGCGTTTGATTCTAAATTTGAATTCGCCCCTCCTTCCATTTTTCCAGGGCTTCTTTGCCCTTGGATGTGGGGTATCTCCCCATAGCTGCTCCAGCACTGTACAGCCACGGCTCCAGCGCCTACCATCTTACTGGATTCTCTCTGACTTGGACTTGGTGTATCTCCACATGGCCCCTCCAGGGAAGCACAGCTGCTTCTCCTGACCTTGGACATAGGGTATCTCCTCATGGCCGCTCCAGCGTGCCACTCCATAACATAGCCCAAGGACACAATATAAACCAATTAAAATCAAATGGGACCAAGATGGCAGACAAGACTAGACCTTGATCTTCAATCAGCAAGTGAAGTGACACACCCAGAGGTTCCATGACAGTTCCAAGGCACTGTTAAAGGACCAAGGAGTGAGCAGTGGCTCCAATCCTGGAAATCTCTGCCCCTTCCCAAAAGTGATTGGAATAATCCTCCCACTCTTTAACATATAAACTTTCCCAGCCTATAAAAACTAACCATGTCACATTTCACAGCCATGCTCACCCTCTGTGATGCCCCAGGCTCTGTGGGGTGTGCTTCTCTCTGTATCTGAATAAATTCACTTCTCACCTACCACTTTGTCTCTCACTGAATTCTTTCAGCAATGAGACATCAAGAACCTAATCTTCATTAGGTCCTGAAACCAGGTACCAGGGATTTTGGCTGGATTTGAGTCCCAGCCACGTGGGTTCAAGTCCCAAGCAGGGTTTTGGCTGGGTTCGAGTATCAGCCATGGGGGTTTAGGTCCCAAGCAGAGTTTTGGCTGGATTTGAGTCCCAGACACATTGGTTCAAGTCCCAAGCAGAGTTTTGGCTGTGTTCGAGTCCCAGCCAATGGGTTCAAGTCCCAATCTGAGGTATATGGTTTCAGTTTGAGACTGGAATCCCAGTTTTTCAACTTTACTAGTTTTTTAACTGTATGACTAATATCACTTGATTTCCTGAGTTTCAGTTTGATCATCTGCAAATCTTGCACAATACTTCTATGAAAGCACAGAGCTGACTCTGGCTGCAATAATAATAATAATAAAGAATTTATTAGAAAAATAATGCAGTATCAGTGGGAGGCTGAAAGACGAGCTATATCTGAGGGGAAAATTAAAAGAAGCCAGAAGGAAAAGTGGACCCCTACATTACCAGCAGTCATGACTTGACACAACAGCCATTATGACAGTTATGACTTTGGACACATTTTCTTCCAGTAAGCTATCAGGTAATTCTATCTTATTTCACCTCATCCCAAACCCTTCTATACACAAGCTATGATCTTATTTTTTCTCAGTAACTATAAACACATTTCTGAGTCCAGTTACTTAAGAGTATCATATGCTTAATGGTAAAACTGCAAATGAAAAAGGAGTTTTTTTGTTTTTATTGTTGTTGTTGGTATGCTGATTGGTTGTTGTTTTGCCTTTTATAAAATACATGTAGATGTAGCTGGGCTAGCTGATAGCTTACGGTGAATGGGGTTGGATTCATGATCTCTGAAGAAGAAAATTCAGCTTTGGGACCAGGAACCAGGCTTGATCACGCAAGAGCTTTTGTGTAGCAGAATTTTATGAAAGTGAAAAAGGGACAGAGAAAGCTTCTGACATAGACATCAGAATGGGGATGGAGAGTGCCCTCCTTGCTAGTCCTAGCAGGGGAGCTATATACCTTTTCAATTGGTTATTACAGTAAATCAAAAGAATATCTCAATATTGTACAGGTCTTACCAAACCCACTCCCACAATTTACATTTTAAGATAATGGGATTAGAACTAACAATAGAAAGGTCTTACCAGACCCACTCCCCAAATATACATCTTAACATGACAGCATTAGTCAGAAAGTTCTCATGAAGGAGAAACATGTCCTTCAACAGTATACATTGTTGTTATATAATCATGGGTACAGAGTTTAAGGAAAAAATATATCCTTGAGCAAGATGAGTTTTTTTTATTTTTTAATTAGTTAATTTATTTAAATTAGAGGCTAATTACTTTACAATATTGTAGTGGTTTTTGCCATACATTGACATGAATCAGCCATGGGTGTACCTGTGTTCCCCATCCTGAACCCTCCTCCCACCTCCTTCCCCATCCTATCTCTCAGGATCATCCCAGTGCACCAGCCCTGAGCACCCTGTCTCATGCATCGAACCTTGACTGGTGATCTATCTCACATATGATAATATACATGTTTCAATGCTATTCTCTCATATCATCCCACCGTTGCCTTCTCCCACAGAGTCAGAAAGACTGTTCTATACATCTGTGTCTCTTTTGCTGTCTCGCATATAGGGTTATCATTACCATCTTTCTAAATTCCATATAAATGCATTAGTATACTATATTGGTGTTTTTCTTTCTGGCTTACTTCACTCTGTATAATAGGCTCCAGTTTCATACACCTCACTAGAACTGATTCAAATGCATTCTTTTTAATGACTGAGTAATATTCCATTGTGTATATGTACCACGGCTTTCTTATCCATTTGTCTGCTGATGGACATCTAGGTTGCTTCCATGTCCTGGCTATTATAAACAGTGCTGCAATGAACATTGGTGTACACATGTGTCTTTCAGTTCTGGTTTCCTCAGTGTTTATGCCCAGCAATGGGATTGCTGGTCATATGGAATCTCTTAAAGATTCCAGTTTTTAAAGGAATCTCCACACTGTTCTCCATAGTAGCTATACTATTTTGCATTCCCACCAACAGTGTAAGAGGGTTCCCCTTTCTCTGCACCAACTCCAGCATTTGTTGTTTGTAGACTTTTTGATAGCAGCCATTCTGACCAACATGAGATGGTACCTCATTGTGGTTTTGATTTGCATTTCTCTGAAAATTAGTGCTGTTGAGCATCTTTTCATGTGATGAGTTGTTTCGTTCTGCAATCATCAGCTCTGGGCTTAAAGAAAAAACATTTGTCATTTTCTCCTCCTTGAGAACTCCGGACACCATCTCCTCCAGAGTCCCAGACCCCTTTTTCCTCCTTGGGGACCACAGACTTATCAACCTGCCTAGGAATTAACTCTCTGATAGCCTTAATAAAAATTTTCAAGTTTGATGTAGGCCAAAGTGTCATGGTGAGGTAAAAATACTACAAAAACCACTAGATTGAAACCATAGTGGTTTTAGCTATTAGGCACGCAAATAAGAAAGAAACAAATCAATTATACAAGGAAGAAGCAATTGTGTAATAGTTTCTTTCAATAATATCTGATCATTTATTTTGCTATTTTTATATATAAAACAAGGAATATTTTTTGACAAAAAGTCTCTTATCTTGATTTGCATTTTTAAATTGTGAGAGTAAACATTTTACTATTTATTTCATAATATCTGCATTCTTTTTTATAAATGCCTTTTAACCATTTACCTACTAACAATTAACATATTTAAGAGGGGGCTAGAGAAAAAAATAAATATTCAATCAAAAATTTTATAATAGAAATGGAACTGCTTAAATTTCTGAAAGAGTTTTCAACTTTCACAAGATCTTTAAGTCTCTTAAAGATCAGTCAGAATATAGTATAGGGAAGTAAAATTCATGGTTAGATTTTGCAAAAACATTCATGTTATTGCATCATTGGGATTAAAAACAAAAAGTCTAGAATTTACCTATGTTGGGTGGAGAAACAAAAAGAAATAATTAGATGCAGATATATTTATTGTAGATGCAGATATATATTCTAAAAGGATAGTTTATAATGATAAAAACCACCTCAGGAAATAAGAAAAATCTAAAATAAATAGAAAACTTAGATCCAAACCAACTAGAAGAAGAAAAAATGTAAAGTTTGTAGAAGGAAAGAACAAAATAAAGATCAGACCAGAAATTTAAAAATAAATAATAAAATATAGACCAAAAGATCAATAAAAGGAAGAGCTGATTCTTTGAAAAGATAAACAAAATTGGCAAATGCTTAGACCTGTCTCTTATACACATCTGATTTCTTTGGAAGGAATGATGCTGAAGCTGAAACTCCAGTACTTTGGCCACCTCATGTGAAGAGCTGACTCATTGGAAAAGACNTTCATGTACTGTTGAATCCTGGCTTGGAGAATTTTGAGCATTACTTTGCTAGTGTGTGAGATGAGTGCAATTGTGTGGTAGTTCGAGCATTCTTTGGCATTGTCTTTCTTTGGGATTGGAATGAAAACTGACCTCTTCCAGTCCTGTGGCCACTGCTGAGTTTTCCAAATTTACTGGCATATTGAGTGCAGCACTTTCACAGCATCATCTTTTAGGATTTGAAATAGCTCCACTGGAATTCCATCACCTCCACTAGCTTTGTTCATAGTGATGCTTTCTAAGGCCCACTTGACTTCACATTCCAGGATCTCTGTCTCTAGGTGAGTGATCACACCATTATGGTTATCTCAGTCATGAAGATCTTTTTTGTATAGTTTTTCTGTGTATTTTTGCCACCTCTTCTTAATTTCTTTTGCTCCTGTTAGGTCCATATCTTTTCTGTCCTTTATTGTGCCCATCTTTGCATGAAATGTTCCCTTGGTATCTCTAATTTTCTTGAAGAGATCTCTAGTCTTTCCCATTCTACTGTTTTCCTCTATTTCTTTGCATTGATCACTGAGGAAGGCTTTCTTGTCTCTCCTTGCTATTCTTTGGAATTCTGCATTCAGATGGGTAAGTCTTTTCTCCTTTGTCTTTCAGGTCTTTTCTTTTCTCAGCTATTTGTAAGGCCTCCTCAGACAATCATATTGCCTTTTTGATTTTTTTTTTTCTTGGAGATGGTCTTGATCACTACCTTTTGTACAGTATCATGAATCTCAGTCCATAGTTCTTCAGACCCTCTGTCCCTCAGATCTAATCCCTTGAATCTACTTGTCACTTCCACTGTATGATCATAAGAGATATGATTTAGGTCATACCTGAATGGTCTAGAGGTTTTCCCTACTTTCTTCAATTTAAGTCTGAAGTTGGCAATAAGGTGTTCATGATCTGAGCTATAGTCAACTCCCAGTCTTGCTTTTGGTGACTGTATAGAACTTCTCCATCTTTGGCTGCAAAGAGTATAATCAGTCTGATTTCAGTATTGACCATCCATGACATTCATGATGTCCATGTGTAGAGTCGTCTCTTGTGTTGTTGGAAATGGGTGTTTGCTATGACCAGTGTGTTCTCTAGGCAAAACTCTGTTAGCCTTTGACCTGCTTCATTTTGTACTCCAAGGCCAAATTTGCCTGTTACTCAAGGTATCTCTTTACTTCCTACTTTTGCATCCCAGTCCCCTATAATGAAAAGGACATCTTTGTTGGGTGTTAGTTCTAAAAGGCCTTGTAGGTCTTCACAGAACCATTAAACTGCAACTTCTTCAGCATTACTGGTTGGGGCAGAGACTTGGATTACTGTTGTATTGAATGGTTTGCCTTGGAAACTAACAAAGATCATTCTGTCATTTTTGAGATTGTATCCAAGTACTGCATTTTGGACTCTTGTTGAATATGATTCCTTCTCCAGTTCTTCTAAGAGATTCTTGCCCAGAGTGGTACATATAGTGGTCACCTGAGTTAAATTTACCCATTTCAGTCCCTTTTAGTTTACTGACTCCTAAATGTCGATGTTTACTTTTGCCATCTCCTGTTTGACCACTTTCAATTTGCCTTGATTCGTGGACATAACATTCCAGGTTCCTATGCAATATTGTTCTTTATAGCATAAGACTTTAGTTCCATCACTGGTCACATCCACAGCTGGGTGTTGTTTTTGCTTTGGCTCTTTCTCATCATTCTTTCTAGAATTATTTCTCCACTGATCTCCAGTTTATGTCCAGTAGCATATTAAAGAATTGAGGTACAGATTTTTTTTCTGTTGATGACATTAATTCTGAACTCTATTGAGTTATTTGACACCAAAACTTATATACCATACCCTTCTTATATTGGAGAATACAAAAATCCCTGATAGGAGGGAAGATGGAATTCTGGGGTTACTCTATGTTAAAGAATACACTTGCCAATGCAGAAGACCTGGGTTCAGTCCCTGAGTCAAGAAGATCCCAAGGAGAAAGAAATGTTAACCCCCTCCTGTATTCTTTCCTGGGAAATCACATGGACAGAAATGCCTGTGGAACTTATAGTCCATATGGTCACTGAAGAGTTAGACACAACTAAGCCACTAAACAACATATATATTTAATATCTAAGCAGACTAATGGTAATGATGTAGTTCTATTTTGTTAATGCTTTTTCATTTATACACTAAAGTGCTTATATTTTCAGAAAATACATGTGTTTCCCAAGTCAGATATTTACTTATCCAAAGGGTGTACAGATGAGTCTTGTGTAATTGCACATTTCATATCATTTATCTTTTCATATTGTTCATGTGGTTCTCGTGGCAAGGATACTGGTGTGATTTTTCCATACCCTCCTCCAATGGACCACGTTTTGTCAGAATTCTCCACTCTGACTCATCTGTCTCCATGCCCCTGCACGGCATGGCTCATAGCTTCATTGAATTACACAAGCCTTTTCACTGTGACAAGGCTGTGATCCATGAAGGGATGTGATTGCACTAGCAAAAATAAAGACAAAAGTGAACACATGCATAAACTGCATCTTTATAACTTCATCAACTTTGGTAACTTCTTTAGTGTTAAAGACTCCATTTTTTTCTCTTTTCCTGAAAAAAAAAGAGGCAAAGAAATGCAAAAGCAATTACTAACAACTGCTCTCAGCCCTTTTGCAGAAATGCTCACTAGAACAACTTTGTGCCCTTTTAAGTATTCCCTTATGTTCAGTTCAGTTCAGTCGCTCAGTCATGTCCGACTCTTTGCGATCCCATGAATCGCAGCACGCCAGACCTCCCTATCCATCACCATCTCCCAGAGTTCACTCAGACTCACGTCCATCGAGTCTGTGATGCCATCCAGCCATCTCATCCTTGGTCGTCCCCTTCTCCTCCTGCCCCCAATCCCTCCCAGCATCAGAGTCTTTTCCAATGAGCCAACTCTTCGCATGAGATGGCCAAAGTACTGGAGTTTCAGCTTTAGCATCATTCCTTCCAAAGAAATCCCAGATGATCTCCTTCAGAATGGACTGGTTGGATCTCCTTGCAGTCCAAGGGACTCTCAAGAGTCTTCTCCAACACCACAGTTCAAAAGCATCAATTCTTCAGCACTCAGCTTTCTTCACAGTCCAACTTTCACA
>SJYX01004684.1:338384-348461 GCA_006410675.1 Oreotragus oreotragus
ACACACACACACACACAGACACAATTCCCTTCCTGGAAAAGGGAATGGCAGTCCACTCTGATATCCTTGCCTGGAGAATCCCATGGACAGAGAAGAGCCTGGTGGGCTACATTCCATAGGATCGCAAAGAGTTGGACATGACTGAACGACTTTCATTCACTTATACACATACATATAAATGTTTCTACATATACAGCTATGTGTATATATTCTTATATATAAGATTTTTATTTCGGTTATATATATATATATATATATAACTGAAATAAAGAAATGCTATGTATGTTAGTTAAAGGAAAACTAGTTTTATTATTTAGAAATGACTTATGTGTGCATAATTTCAATGTAAGCTTGCTTGGACATGCTACACTAAAAAAAAAATTGTTTCCATTGAAAGAGTTGAAGAAAATACTAATATCCTTTTTGCATTTACATTTTCTGTGAGTTTGGCTTTTAATGAAAGTAAAGGAGATATTCCAGAGAATTATGTATCAAAATACAGAAATTAAAACAGCAGTCGAACAATTTCAGAAGGTGTAAATATATTTAGAAAATCCGTAAGATTCTGAATAGTATAAAGCTACCTTCAACACAGTCCAGGAGTACTTTATTAGCTTTGTAAATGTGATTTAGTTTAATTCATTTAATTTCTAGTTAAAAATTTCCAGTGATAAGGAAATTTTACATCTTAGTATTCCTTTCATCATTATTTCTGGTGAGTGGAAAAATCTTTTTATTGATATATGATTGATTTCCAGTGTTATATTAGTTTCACGTGTAAAATATAGAGGTTTGATATTATAGACTATACTCCGTTTAAAGTTATTATGGGTTTCCCTGGTAGCTCAGCTGGTAAAGAATCCACCTGCAATGCGGGAGACCCCAGTTTGATTCCTGGGTCAGGAAGTTCACCTGGAGAAAGGATTGGCTACTCACTCCAGTATTCTTGGGCTTCCCTGATGGCTCAGATGGTAAAGAATCAGCCTGCAATGTGGGAGACACGGGTTCGGTCCCTGGGTTGGGAATATCCCCTGGAGGAGATCATGGATGGCAACCCACTCCAGTACTGATTCCTAGAGAATCCCCATGAGCAGAGGAGCCTGGTGGGCTACAGTCCATGAATTTGCAAAGAGTCAGACATGACAAAGTGACTAAGCATATAGCAGTCAAAGTTATTATAAAATATTAATTATTCTCTCTGCTGAATGTTATATCTTTGTATCTTATTTATTTTACTCTTAGTAGTTGGCACCTTTGCACTTGTTAATCCCCTTCCCCTCTTTTACCCTTCCCCTCACCTCTTTCCTTATTAGTAATCACTGGTTTACCCTCTCTATTGTGAATCCACATATGTTTTTTTTAATATCCATCCATTTGCTTTATTTTTTCACTCTACAATTAACTGAAAACATACCATATTTATCTGCCTGATTTCACTAAACATAGTACCCTCCAAGTCCATTTATATTGTTGCAAATGGTGATGTTTCATTCCTTTTTATGGCTGAGTAATAGTACATTTTGTCATTGTGTCTTATATACATAATATAATATTATTTTCACATATGTATATTTACAACATCTTAATCTAACCATCTGTTGATGGACACTGGGATTGACTTCATATCTTGTTATTATAAATAGTGGCTATGAACATTGGGGTGCATATATCTTTTCAAATTAGTGTTTTCATTTTCCTCAAATGTACACTCAGAGGAGGAATTGCAGAATCATATGGTAGTTCTATTTTGAATTTTTTGAGGAAACTCCATACTATTTTCCATATCAACAGCACCAATTTACATTCCCTTCGACAGTGAACTAGAATACCCTTTTCTCCACATCCTCAGCATTTGTTACTTGTGATGCTTTTGATGATAGTCATTCTAACATGTTTGTGGCAATATCTCATTGTGGTTTTGATTTGCATTTCCCTAATGATTGTGATGCTGTGCATCTTTTGCAGATTCCTGTTGGCCAAATTTGTCTTCTTTGGGAAAATGGATTTCCAATTTTTAAACTGATTGTTTTATTTTTTTGATTTTGAACTGTATGGGCTCTTTGGTATTTTGAATATTAAGCCTTTTCCAGACATTTGCAAATATCTTCTCCCTTTGAGTTAGATAAGTTTTCATTTTTGTTTATGGTTTTCTTCACTATACAAAAGGTTTTTTTAAATTTAATTAAGTAAAACTTGCTTATTTTTGCTTTCACTTCCCTTGCTTGACAAAATAGATCCAAAGAAATATGGCTAAGACTTATATTGGGAGTGTAGGTGAAGCAGTGATAAAAAAATTTGCCTTCAGTGCACGACACCCTGGTTCAATTCCTGGGTGGGAAATGTACTCTGGAGAAAGGAATGGCAATCCGTTCTACTATTCCTGCCTGGAGAATCACAAAGACACAGGAGCCTGGGCTACAATCCACAGGGTTGTAAAGAGTCGGACACAACTAAGCGACTAACACACACAAGACTTTTATTAAAGATTATAGTATAATGATATCTTCTAGCAATTTTATAGGTTCCATTCTTACATTTCGGTCTTTAATCCATTTGAGTTTATTTTGTATATGGTATTAGAAAACGTTATAATTTCTTTCTTCTACATGTAGCTCTTTAGTTTTCCCGATATTGCTTATTGAAGAGACACTCTTGCATATTTTTACCTTCTTTAAGTAACTGATAATTAATTTACAATATATGCATGAGTTTGTTTCTGGGTTCTCTATTCTTTTCCGTTGATCTATCTGATTTTGTGCCCTCTGGATCTTCTTCCTTTTCCTCAAGATTGCTTTGGCTGCTTGGGGTCTTCTGTGCTTCCATTCAAATTTTAGAATTATTTTTCCTAAACATGTGAAAAATGTTATGAACATTTTGATAAGGATAAAATTAAATCTGTAGATTGTGTTGGGTAGTAGAGATATTTTAATAATATTAATTCTTCAAATCCATGGATATGAGATATCTGCACATTAATTTGAATCATATTTAATTTCCTTCATTAATGTCATTTTTTGGAGCATAGGTCTTTTACTTCCTTAGCAAGTTTATTTCTAAGTATTTTGTTCTTTTTAATGCAATTGTTAATGGGATTATTTTCTTGCTTTCTTATTTTGGTAATTCACTATTAGTGTATAGAAAAGCAACAGATATTTGTATAATAATCTGTATTTTGCAGCTTCAGTGAATTTATTATTAGTTTTTTATTAGAGTCTTGGGGTTCTCTATATATCCTATCATTTATTGTTCAGTCACTCAGTCATATCCAACTCCTTGTGACACCATGGACACAGCATGGCAGGCTCCCCTGTCCTTCACCATCTCCCAGACCTTGTTCAAACTCATGTCCATTGAGTTGGTGATGCCACCCAACCATCTCATCCTCTGTCGTCCCCTTCTCCTCCTGCCTTCAATCTTTCCCAGAATCAGGATCTTTCCTAATGGGTCAGCTCTTTGCATAAGGTGGCCAAATTCCTAGAGCTTCAATTTCAGCATCAGTCCTTCTTATGAATATTTAGGACTGATTTCCTTTAGGAGTGACTGGTTTGATCTCCTTGCAGTCCAAGGGACTCTCAAGAGTCTTTTCCAACACCACAGTTCAAAAGCATCAATTCTTTGGTGCTCAACCTTCTTTATGGTCCAACTCTCACATCCATACATGACTACAGGAAAAACCATAGCATTGACTACAGGATCCTTTGTCAGCAAAGTAATGTCTCTGCTTTTTAATATGCTGACTAGGTTTGTCACAGTTTTTCTTCCAAGGAGCATGTCATCTATAAACAGTGACAATTCTATTTATTCCCTTCCAATTTGAATGTCTTTATTTATTTCACTTGTGTTATTGCTGTGGATGGGACTTCCAAAACTATGTTCAACAGAAATGGTGAATGAAAATTCTTGTCTTCTTCCTAATTCTAGAGGAAAAGTTTTAGCCTTAACCACTGAGTATGAGATTAGCTGTGGATTTGTCATGAACTGCCTTTATTATATTGAGGTATGTTTCCTCCATATCAACTTTGTTGAAAGTTTTTAGTCATGAATGCTGCTGAATTTTGTTGAGTGCTTTTTCTGCATCTATTGAGATGATTATGGGACTTTTATCCTTTGTTTTGTTAATGTGGTATGTCACATTGATTGATTTGCAGATACTGAATCATTCTTTCACCCCCAAAGTTAACCCCACTTTATCATGCCATATGATCCTTTGTGTATACTCTTGAATTTAGTGTGCTAATATTTTGTGGAGGATTTTTGCATCTATATTCATTAGGAATATTGGTCTGTAATTTTCTTTCTTTGTCTGGTTTTCATATAAGACTAATGTTGGCCTCACAGAATGAATTTGGGAGTGCTGTCTTTTCCGGTTGTTTAGAATAGCTTGAATGGATAGGGATTAACTCATTTTATGTTTGGTAGGACTCCCCTGTGAAGCAGTCTAGTGCTGGAATTTTGTTTGTTGGAAGCTTTTGATTATTATTGAATTTCAGTAAAAAATCAATTTGTTCAGATTATCCATTTTTCCTATTCATTCTTGGAAGATTATCTATGTCTAGGAATTTATCATTTCTTCTAGGTTGTCCAATTTGCTGACACATAACTAAAGTATTGCATTATGATTTGTGTTTTTGTGACATTGATTATAATTCTCCATTTTCATTTCTTATGCTGTTTATTTGAGCCCTCTCTCTGTCTTCTTAATGAGTTGCAATTTTGCTCATATTAAAAAAAAAGAAATATAGCTCTTGAGTTTATTCACTTTCTCTCTGTGCTTTATTATTTCCTTCATTCTGTTGACTTTAGGCTTTGTTTATTCTTTTTTTCTAATTCCTTTAAAGAGTAAATTAAGTTGTTTATTAGAGATTTTTCTTTTTCCTTGAGGTAGATTTGTATCACTATAAACTTCACTCTTAGAACTGCTTTTGCTGCAGTCCATAGATTTTGGAAAGTTATGTTTTATTTTAAGATATTTCCTGATTTTGTCTTTGATTTATTCATCAACCCATTGGTCTTTTAGTATCATGTTTAGTCTCCACAATATGTGTTTTTCATTTTTTTCCCTGACTGATTTCTAGTTTCATGCCATTGTGGTCAAAAAAGATGCTTTATAAAATCTTCTATCCTCTTAAATTTGTTGAGACTTGTTTTGTGCCTAGGATGAGATATATTCTGGAAGATGTTCCATACGGACTTGAAAAGAATGTTTATTATTCTGTTTTTGGAAGGAATGTCCTATAGAAACCTAAGTCCAGCTGATCTAATGTATCAATTTAGGCCACTGTTTTCTTATTGATTTTCTATGTGGATGATCTATCTATTTATGTAAGTGGGTCATTAAAGCTCCTTAATACTATTGTAATATGGTCAATTTCTCTTTTTACATCTGTTATTATTTGCTTTATGTAATACATGCTCCTGTATTAGGTACATTTATGTATGCCAACATTATATCCTCTTCTTGTATTGATCCTTTTAAAATTATATAAAGCCTTTCTTGTCTTTAATTATAGTCTATGTTTCAAAATATACTTTGGCCAAAATAAGCATTGCTACTGCAGGTTTCTTTTCATTTCCATGTTCATGCAATATCTTTCCACTTTCAGTCTCTGTATATGTCTTTAGCTCTGAAGTCAGTCTTTTGTAGGCACCATATAGATGGATCACATTTCTTTGCTTTTATCCTGTAAGTCATCCTATGCTTTTGGGTGGTGCATATCATCCATTGATGTTTAATGTGATCATTGACATGTATGTTATATATATACATGGTGCATGTGATCATTGACATGTATGTTACATACACATTTATTTCCATTTTGTTAATTATTTTCTGATTGTTTTGTAGTTTTTCTATGTTCTTTTCTCTTTCACTTAAAAAGACCCTATAACACTTTCTGTAAAAATTCAGTACTGATGAACTCTTTCTATTTTTCCTTGTTTGAGAAGCTGCTTATCTCTCTTTTCAATCTTAGTGATAACCTTGTTGAGTAGCGTAGACTAGGGTGTAGGTTTTTACTCTCAGCACTTCTCCCTTTAGCTTGCAAAGTTTCTGCTAAAAAGTTAGTTGACAGTGTTATGGAAGTTCCTTTGAATGTGACTTTTTATTTTTCTCTTGATGCCTTTAGAATTTTCTTTTTATACGGAGGTAATGTTTATTAGTCTATCTTCCATATTGCTTATGTTTTTCTGTATCTACCAACCTCCTGTTAATTCCCTCTGATGTATTTTTCACTTCAATTATTCTATTCTTTAGCCCTGTTTTTTTTTTAAAAAATATTTTCTTGTTCGTTAAAATTCTCACTGTGTTAATCTATTCTTTTCCCCAGTTCATTTAGCATTCTTATTATTATTGTTTTGGACTCTTTGTCAGGTAAATTATTTATTTATTTATGCTTCATTAGAAGTTTTCAGGGTTTTTTCCCTTACTCTTTCAAATAAAAGATATTTCTGTCTTCTTATTTTAACTTTGTCTCTATGAAATTAAATGAAACCGTTACCTATCACAGTCTTGAAGACATTTTCCTAGTGTGGGAGCCTCCCAGTCAGTCTGCATGTGCCCAGTGGCTTTGGTAGGAGAGCTGGATCTGAAGTGAACACAGGCCATGTCTTCCCCTAGGGTATTCTAGCAGCTACTGCTTTGATAGAGGTAGGGCTGGAGTTGAAAGGGCTAGAGACAGCGCCAAGGCTGTTCTTATGATCAGTGGTCATCACTCACCTATAGGAGGCAGAACTGGAGCCCAAAAAGCTGGTGAAGGAGCTCTCAGGGCATTAAGTTTCTCTCAGGCATGATGGAAATCTCTGCCTTTATTTGGCATCATCTATTCCTGCATATTAGTATATAGTTTATACAAAGAAAAAGGGGGATACTTTTTCTTGCTTGGAAAGTATCAGTTTTCTAATGATAAATTAGATCAGGTTGCTGAGAAAAGCATGCTTCTAAATTATAATTGATCTGATAATTGATTAGCATTCAATTCAATACTGAACTGGGCTTTACTGGCACCCATTATGGAGTAGGAGAAACAGTCTTACAGTAAAAATATCACATACTCTAAAGAGACCATCACTCCACAGACAGAGTTAGCAGGTGAAGTGGGGCGGGCTGTGCACTAGGCCAGGAGATTCAGAAGCAGCAGCCAGAAGAACAGTGAGTTCTGCACCCAAGCAATAGCCACTGGGTTGGTGCCATCTCTTCTGGCCACTATCTTGCCCCTCACCAGGACCCTCTTAATTAGGCTTTGCAGGAGAGGTGGGAAGAGCTATTGTTGAATTTGGAGTCAGTTATATGACCCTGGCTCCAGGCTTCAAAATCTAAACCAGAAACTCCCAGAGTGTAACCTCCCCAAAGCAAGGCTTTTTTTCTCCTTTGATTCCTACTTGTCCCCACAGCCTACATCAATGCCTGGCACAGAAGATGTACTGATGAGGGTTTGTTGTAGTATTACTTGGGATATCTTCACGCTGAATTAACAAGTAAATAATTCTCTTCTATATTTATTATTATTTTTTTAACTTTATTTTACTTTACAGTACTGTATTGGATTTGGCATACATTGACATGAATCCACCACGGGTGTACATGAACTCCCAAACATGAACCCCCCTCCCACCTCCCACCCCACATCATCCCTCTGGATCATCTATATTTAGAATTTTTATTTCTTCTTATTTTAATCTTCTTTTAAAAATTAAATGACACTGTCATTATTAGTAGCTAAAATGTATTGAATGCTATGTGTCAAATACTAGTCTAAGTATTTCACACAAATTAACTCATTTACTTAAGCCAATTCTGTTAAATGTTCATAGCTCTTTTCCTATTCCATGTTTCACAATCAAAAATTTCACTCACAGATGTTATTGCTTTGACAACAAAATATTTTCTCACTGAAAAAGTACTTCAATTTGCCCAACTACACATTTAGGGCCTGTATCAGTGACCCCACAATCTGTCAAAGCAGATAGCTCCAGTTCTAACAACTATCTGTCTTTATTGTGTTGACATTGAGTGAATCATAAAAATTTAAATGATCAAAAGAAATGAAAATCAGAATAGATTTTGCTTGTAAGTATGTTTTTCATACATTTCAGATTTTCAGTATATGAAATGGATATCTGAAAGAATAATACTTGCTACGGGGTAAATTCCAGATCCTTTAATAATTTATGCAAGGCATATATGATCTGATCTCTGCCTTTTAATCAGCTTCATTTTCTAGCAGTTCCCACTTCTGAACACACTGTTCTGTTTCCTGTTCCCATGTTCCTTAGCTGTTGTACTGCTTAGTGTGCCCTAAGCTAGAGTCCCTGACATTTCTCCCACACTGTAATGCGTGCTCGTACTCTTAAACCTTTATCCTTAGTAGCGTAATGTGTGCTTCATACTCCTAAACCTTTATTAGATAAATGAGAGCATGGATAAAGAAGATTCAGTGCCAGAGAATGGTGAACTTCTACTCTTGTTAGCATGAATGCTAACAACATATTTTAACACATACTAAGTAATACTTAAAACCTCCTTTACTTCCAACATTGCGTTTTTTTTTTTTTTTTTAAATAAGAATTCTCCCGAGGAAGCTTTCAGTTCCATCTTCCAGATACTCTCTTAACTCTCCAAAGATTAAGTCAGTTAAAATGTTCAACATGAAAAAGGTTTGAAAAGAAAATGTCCTTGTCTTGAGGCAAATATGTCCTCAAGAACACTTTGTGAAAGCCTTCTCCTTTCTCTGCCACCACCCAGCGGAGTCAGCTCTGTGCTTTTAGATTAAGTAATCCTGTAGGCACTCTGTTTCACACACTCACTAAACATGGCCAGAGGGACAAAGGGCACCTTTCTTTTTTTCTGCTTCTGAACATTTTTCATTTGGCTGCTATGTATTTGAAAATATCAGAAATTCCAGGAATAAACTTTATAAACGTTTTAAAACATCTGGAGTAGTTTCAGATTAATAACTTACATAAGCTAAATAAACATGAAATGTGGACCCTTAAAGGTCAAACTATTTTTTCTCACTTGAAATGTATTAATGATTTCTGTACGTCAAATTTCAAGAACAAGCACTTAGTATGTCAAATATTTTCCAGACTTTTTATTTTCTTCCTCTATCCTAAAATTACCTTCTCCATACCACAAAACAGATTGACTTCAGAAGCACAGCCCTGATTATGCCCCTGCTTGGCTAAAAGCTTTTGCTACAACCTTATTATTATGAAATAATGTACAAGCATTTTTGTGTGATCTTCAAAGCCCTCCAAGGTCAGATCAACTTATCTTCCTGTCTCATATTCCAAATTCCACTTACATGTACTCAGTTTTTCCATATAAATTATCCTTCATGTTGTTCCTAATTCTGCCTTCTTATGCCTGGAGTGGCTTTCCTCTGAACTGTCTAATTATTTTCTATCTTTCCTTATTGTGTGTATTACATGTTTGCTTATTTAATAGTCTTTTGTTCATGCATGACTTGTTGTTATTCAGTCACTAAGTCATGTCTGACTGCGATCTCGTGGACTGCAGCACCCCAGGCTTCCCTGTCCTCCACTATCTCCCAGAGTTTGCTCAAACTCACGTCCACTAAGTGAGTGAAATTATTATGTTTTCAAATAAAACCACTATTCAAATTAATCACAAAAGTTTTTCAGTTTCACAGTTATCATCCAAACCTCAGTTATATCTGCCTGCTCTCCACCAATTAAAAATTGCAGAAATCTTGCTGGGCAAAAGAATCTCCCCTCTTCTGGAAAGTAGCACCATTTTCTGACATGGAATCCTGTCACTGCTCTTCTTTCATATTAACATGGATATCCAAACCCTTCGAAAGGGAAGCATTATTTCCACATATTTTCAAAATTATATCAGTGTATGAGAAGGCAATGGCACCCCACTCCAGTACTCTTGCCTGGAAAATCCCATACGGAGGAACCTGGTAGGCTGCAGTCCATGGGGTCTCGACTGAGCGACTTCACTTTCACTTTTCACTTTTGCTCACTGGAGAAGGAAATGGCAACCCACTCCAGTGCTCTTGCCTGGAGAATCCCAGGGATGGGGGAGCCTGGTGGGCTGCCCTCTATGGGGTC
>SJYX01004685.1:0-18463 GCA_006410675.1 Oreotragus oreotragus
AGAAGAAGGGGACGACAGAGGATGAGATGGCTGGATGGCATCATGGACAGACGGTCATGAGTTTGGATGAACTCCGGGTGTTGATGGACAGGGAGGCCTGGCATGTTGCAATTCATGAAGTCGCAAAGAGTCGGACATGACTAGTGGCTGAACTGAACGGAGATGTTTTTCTGGAAGTCTCTCACTTTTTCAATGATCCAGTGGACGTTGGCAATTTGATCTTTGTTTCCCCTGCCTTTTCTAAATCCAGCTTGAACATCTGGAAGTTCATAGTTCATGTACTGTTGTGCCTGGCTTGGAAAATTTTGAGCATTACTTTGCTAGCACGGGAGATGAGGGCAATTGTGCGGTAGTTTGAGTATTCTTTGGCACTGCCTTTCTTTGGGACTGGAATGAAAACTGACCTTTTTCAGTCCTGTGGTCACTGTTGAGTTGTCCAAATTTGCTAGCATACTAAGTGAAGCACTTTCACCTAGTAGATACTTAATAAATATTTCTTGAAATAATGAGTGTTAAAACGAACTCCCTTCCAGGAGAACTTTAAGAACAGACAAGATAAACCACTGTGTAATAGAATCTCTGCTGTTGAAGAGTTCAAGCCCAGAAAATGAACTGGCTCTTCCACACAAATTCTAGCTGGAAACAGCACAGACAGTAGTGAACCTAGGTTCATATTATCAGAGAATTACTTCTATTTTATCTATAAATAGATTTTCTTAGATTAAGGGTAAGGATAGCAAGTTAGCCAAAGCCTTGTTGAACATTATAAACCTAATAGCAACAACAAAACATTACCCAGAATTTGACAAGAGCACAGTGTTCACGGGCTGCTCTTTTCTTTCTCAAAAGAACCATGTCTAACACTTTTTCAAATCGTACTTGGTATAAACTGTTTGCATAACTTAAAGTGTTAGTCATTCAGTCATGTTCAACGTTTTGAAACCCCATGGACTATAGCCTGCCAGGCTTCTCTGTCCATGGAAATCTCTAGGCAAGAACACTGGATTGGGCTGACGTTCCCNGTCTAACACTTTTTCAAATCGTACTTGGTATAAACTGTTTGCATAACTTAAAGTGTTAGTCATTCAGTCATGTTCAACGTTTTGAAACCCCATGGACTATAGCCTGCCAGGCTTCTCTGTCCATGGAAATCTCTAGGCAAGAACACTGGATTGGGCTGACGTTCCCTTTTCCAGGGGATCTTTTTGACCCAGGGATCGAACGCAGGTCTCCAACACTGCAGGCAGATTTTTTACCCTCTGAGCCACCATGAGGTTAACATAATACAACTGCCAATATTATAACACTTTAGAAGACACAATAAAGAAGAAGCGACATGAGCATGGTTAAGCTTCACAGGTGGCTCAGTGGGTAAAGAATCTGCCAGCAGTGCAGGAAATGCAGGCAGACGTGAGTCGGATCCCTGGGTGGGGAAGTTTCCCTGGAGGAAGGCATGGCAACCCACTCCAGTATTCTTGCCTGGAGAATCCCATGGACAGAGCAGCCTGGTGGGCTACAGTCCACAAGGTTGCAAAGAGTTGGACATGACTGAGCTACAAGCTTCCAGCAGAAGTTCTGCTTTAGCAATCTCTAAGGATTTATTTTCAAGAATAGAAAATCATTTGTAACAAAATAGGCTCTGTGAATTTTTCTGCTCTTACCTATTACCAATAATTAGGTTATAAGAGATTGATAATGTCCCAGGGTTTGGGTTATTGCTTTTAGAGGACTAGGAGAAGGAAAGTGGTTTAAGTCAAATATATTACTTAGAACTGCAAGATTGCAAGTGTAAATCAAGTTCAAGCAACAAAGATATAATGCCTAAAACCAAATACAAAGACTTAATATAGAAACACTAAACTTTCAACAAGTAAAATTGTAATTTACAAAGCCTGTTTACATCCTTTCATTTATTTATTCATTCAAATAGGTACTATATTTATTCATTCTTTTATCTACTATGTGCTGGTAGTGCAGTGGTGAACAAATCACCTGTTTCTTAAAGAATAATTCCAGACACTCCAAAAGCATAAGCAAAGAAACAAGAAAGAGATTGTACAGCTCAAGGCAAAATTAAAACCTATAATCTTGTCTCTAAATCAAATAAAAATGATTCATAGAAAAAGGAATCAAAGAAGTATCAAAGGTACTGGGAGGGAATAACAAATCTTTCTTAAAGATTTTTGGGCCATTTTTAAAGTCTTTATTGAATTTGTTACAATATTGCTGCTATTTTATGTGTAGGTTTTTTGGCTGTGAGGCATGTGGGATCTTAACTCCCTGACCAGGGATTAGACCTGTACACCCTGCACTCGAAGGCAAAGTCTTAACCACTGGACTGCCAGGAAAGTCCCCATGGGTCTAATATGTCTTAACAACCAAAAAAAAAAAAAAAATTAGTACTGGTTTCATATAACAAGTACATTGTTTAGTACAGTATCTCTCCTTTTAAGAATCCTTGACAGTGTGTGTCTCAGCTTTTCTTTCATTTATCAGTTCAAAACAAATACATTTTACCATACAAGAAATTTTAAAAAGTTATATCTAGCAGTGAAACACTGCAGGGATCCTCAGACTTTTCTTATCCAACAATTCTCTTTTTTCATAACACTGATATCACCCCTCATATTCTACTATACGCTATAACAGCAAAGAGCTCTAGACCAGAAATCATAATGTCTGGATTTTAGTTCTGGATGCATGCATGCATGCTCGGTCGTTTCAGTTGTGTCCAACTCTTTGCGACCCTATGGACTGTAACCCACCAGGCTCCTCCATCCATGGCACTTTTCAGGCAAGAATACTGGAGTGTGTTGCCACACCCTCCTCCAGGGGATCTTCCCCACCCAGAGACTGAACTAACATCTGCCTGCCTCTCCTGCATTGCAGGTGGATTCTTTACCCACTGAGCCACCTGGGAAACCCAGTTCCAGATCCATCAATCATTAATTATCTGTGGGAATTTTATGTGAACTGTGACAAGTACTTAACACAGAACTGACCTGTTTTCTCACCTGCAAAATTAAATAATATCCATCCTAACCTAACCCACAAGTCAGTTATAAAGAGCAAATGGCATAATGTATTTGTTAATATCTCACTAAACTACTATGGGGCAAATATAAGTACACTATCCATGTTTTCCTTCAAAATTATTTTGACATTCAACCCTGTAAGCAACAGAAAGTGTAATTTTATATCACTGTATTTAATCAGAATCTTAGTCATATCTTTTTATATATCATTACGGTAGATCTGAACAAAAGGATTTTTCAGTTGACATTCAGTCAAGACCTCCCGAAGTTAAAAAAAATTATTGGGTGTATAGTGAAGAAGTGGGAAGCCTGGCATGCTGCAGTCCATGGAGCTGCAAAGAGTCAGACACGGCTTAGTGACTGAACAACAGCAATTATCTATCAAGATATCTTTTTTAAAAATCTCCATGTTATTTCGGTGCTAAATTAATTAAAGATCATTAGACTGAGGTGGTTCCAATGACTTGGTAGCCTATGTATGCAAACCCAAAAACCTATAATGCCTCAAGGTTAAGAAACCTGAGGAGTACCAACCACACACAGACAACCAGGCTTTCCCAAATAAGGCAACTACTTAAATTTCAACCAACTAAACAATTTCCTTGCTCTGCTTTCAAATCTCCTTACAGAAGTCTTACCCCCAGCTCCTGTCATGAGGACTCCTAACCACATCTAATTTGGTGTTGCTCAATTTAAATAAATTTTTGTTCATATAAACTTTTAACATCTTTAATATGCATCAGTTTATCTTTAAACAACAGAATGCCTCACTTTAATACAGAAATCTAGGAATCTTCTTAGACACCTCCCTATCCCTTTCCATCTTGTCTCCCTCTTAATTCATCATCAAGTCAATTATTTTCAATATTTGTTTGTGCATGAATGCACAGTCCCTAAGTCCTATATGACTCTGTGACCCCATGGACTGTAGCCTGTCAGGCTCCCCTGTCCATGGGACTTCCCAGGTAAGAATACTGCAGTGGGTAGAATACTTCTCCAAGGGTTCTTCTGGATGCAGGGATCAAACTCATGTCTCCTGATTGGCAGGCATATCCTGCTTGGTAGGAAGATTCTTTACCCCTAAGCCACCTGGGAAGTCCATTACTCTCCCCAAATCTTCACGTGTTCACCGATCAAGAAGCTATCCAAACCCCCATCTTCTGGGTTTTTGTGGATGCATCATTACTAGGAATAATTGAATACATCATTAATCATTGGCAGCTGATCTAACCTCCAGCCCCTTTCCCCTCTTTCAAGATCAAGGAGTTAGGGACTGAAAGTTCCAACCCTCTAACCATGTGATTGGCTCTCTCAGCAATCAGTCCTTCTCCTTAGGTACATCCAAAAATCACCCCATTAACATATCAAAGACAGCTTTATTGGTCTCTTCACTTTGAAAATTCCAAAGGTTTAGAGAGCCTTGCAGCAGAAATAGTGACAAACTACCAAGTATGCATATTTCATATTATAAATTGCATCACACCCTCCATTCATTTTTTATACTGCAGGCAGAGTGAGCTTTACAAAAGGCCTATGTTACTGTCTTGCATAAAACATTTGAGAGACAAGGACTTAAACATATACATTCAGTTCAGTTCAGTTCAGTCGCTCAGTCGTGTCCGACTCTTTGCGACCCCATGAATCGCAGTACACGAGGCCTCCCTGTCCATCACCAGCTTCCAGAGTTCACTCAGATTCATGTCCATCAAGCCAGTGATGCCATCCAGCCATCTCATCCTCTGTCGTCCCCTTCTCCTCCTGCCCCCAGTCCCTCCCAGCATCAAAGTCTTTTCCAATGAGTCAACTCTTCACATAAGGTAGCCAAAGTACTGGAGTTTCAGCTTTAGCATCATTCCTTCCAAAGAAATCCCATGGCTGATCTCCTTCAGAATGGACTGGTTGGATCTCTTTGCAGTCCAAGGGACTCTCAAGAGTCTTCTCCATCACCACAGTTCAAAAGCATCAATTCTTCAGCACTCAGCCTTCTTCATATATACATTATCATATATAAAATAGCCAGTTGGAGTTTGCTTCATGACACAGGGAACCCAAAGCCAGGGCTCTGTGATAATCTAAAGGGGTAAGACGGGGACAGAGGTGGGAGGAAGGTTCAAGAAGGAGGGAATATATGTATACCTATGGCCAATTCACGTTGATGTATGGCAGAAACCCATCACAATATTGTTAATTAGTTATCCTCTAATTAAAAATAAAAAATTAAAATTAAAAAAAATGATGATGATCTTCCATTTATCATATGATTAATTACAAAGTGGGCTTCCCTGGTGGCTTAACAGGAAAGAATCTGCCTGCCAATGCAGAAGATGTGGGTTCAATCCCTGCAGCAGGAAGATCCCCTGGAGAAGGAAATGGCAACCCATTCCCATATTCTTGCCTGGGAAATCTCATGGACAAAGGAGCCTGGTGTTGTACAGTCCATGGGGTTGCAAAGAGTCAGAAATGACTGAGTACAGGACACACTAAGCATGATATAAAGTACTTCAAGGCCCTCAAAATCTGCCCTATTCTCTGCAGTTTTCCATCTTATGCCACTCTATCACTGTCTGCATGCCAGCCCACTTTCTTCAGTTTCTTCAATGCACCATATTCTTTTCAACCTTGGGACTTTCACACATGTTGTTTCTTCTCTCTGGAGTATTTTCCCAGGACTATACTCCCTCTGCATTGCGTATGAGCTTTCTTCTCTGACCTCTCAGACTACGTGATATTCCTATAATTTAATCCTTCAACACATACTTCCTTTTCAAAGCATTCACCCAGATTATTATTAAATTTTTAATCCTCTACTTATACATTTAGTGTCTATATGCTCTTCCAGAATATATGCTCAACAAGGCAGGAACTATACCTTTCCTATCCATCACTATGCTTCAACACCTACCATGTCTTATCCAATAGGCCTTATCCAAGCTCCTGAGACTTTGGTATGATTTTTCATGGTATCCTGTTTACTAAAGCCCCTTCTCTCTACTATATCTCATGCAATGTTTCCACCTGGAAACCCTCTATACTATTCAAGGTGAAACTCAAATATCACCTTGTCCTTGTAATATTTTACCCTACCACCAATAGGAATAAATAATAAATTTCATTTTGCTCCCAAACAACTTTACACATAGCTTATTACAACAAGCGACAAATTCTATTTCAGGTATTTCTATGGGCCCTACTTTCCTATACAAGACTGTGAAATCCCTGAGTGCATTAATCATAGTTGAAGTCTTTCATTCTGTTCCTTAAATATCTGGTTTTCTCTTTCTGAGCATTTGGTTAAATTCCTCACCCTCTCAGAGGTTAACTGTGATCTTGTCTCTTGCTTCAAGCAATGGCATACAGGTGAACAAGATCTGTACCGCTTCCAGGCAGATGCTTACAGAGGTAATACATGCTCTTTCCCTCTGCCATAGACTTACAATACTCCAGTAGTGGCTATTATCCTGGCCTGAGTCTTAGAGTAAGGAATGAATGGAGCATAGCCCCCAAGACAAGCCACAGCAGACATGTAGCATGAGGAAGAAATAAACTTTGCTTCAAGTCACTGCAATTTGAAGGTTGTTTGTACTATAATCTATATAATCTAGCTTATTCTGACAGTTCACTTTTTTATATCATTATATATCCAGGACTCAGTCCGAAGCTCGATACATAGTGTTCAAAAATGTTTAATGAACTGACTTGAAATTGATCATGTATACAGCATAGATTAATCACAGGCTTTACAACTGATTCCTCTTTTTCAGTTCTCAACACTGCCAGTAGTGGTGTTTAACTAAGCAGATCCAACACTATACAGTCAGACTAAATTAATTTATCTAAAAAGAAAGACATTTAGTTCAATTTGTATTGATTAGTCAGTGATCTCATTACTGATTTTCAACCCTTGATGTGCATTAGAATAACTCTACAGTGAATTTTCAAAACACAGATACTTTAGTTCCATCCTCAGAGTCTGAATTGGGACATCTGGACTGAGGGCTGGCCCTCTAAATTGAGAAAAACTTTCACAGGTGATTCTTATGCACATAATGATTGAACCATGGTTGTTATCTTTTGTTTAAAATCTGTCTGAACATAATGCAGACTTGGTTTTTTTTCCCCACACTTCTTTAATAGCAGAAAAAGATTACATAAGAGAACACAAAAAACAGATGGAACAGAAAAGAGTGGTGGAAAAAACCTTGACCCAAACTTCTAGTTAAAAATTCTAGTTTATATATCAGCTGCACAACATTTTCTCTTAGTTCATTTCCAAACTTCCCTTTAAAATTCCTTTGATTATTTTAAATTACACAATTTTTATTAGAAAATAAATTTTTTTAAAATCTCCTAAATCAGAATTTCAGATGTTGGAAAGGATATGGAGCAACTGGAGTTCTCCATTAGCAGTTATAACTGTTAGTAGTCTTGTAAATCAGTACAGTTACTCTATAGAAGGATTTGGTACTTACAAAGCTGAATATATGACAGTTCAATGACTTGATAACTACACTCATGGATATACAGCAAAAATAACTGTACACTTATACTTCCAAAAAGGTGTGTTCTAGAATGTTCATAGCAACACTGTTAATAATAGCCAAATACTGGGAACTATCCAAAAGTCCCTCAAGAACAGATAACGAATAAATCATAGTATATTCACTCAAAGGAACACAGTAAGGGAATAAAATCTGCACTCATACACAACAATATAAATGAAACTCACAAACACTATTGAGTAAGAAAAGTCAGATACACACAAAAAAACATTCTATAAGGTTGCTTTTAGATAAAAGTACAAAAATAAAGAAGTATGCTGATAAAAGTCAACAAAGACTTCTAGGATAATGACTAGGAAAAAGCACAACAGAGACTTTTCAGATATTAGTAGAATTCTGTTTCTTCATCTGAAAACTATTTACCTGGATGTGTTTAACTTGTGAAAATTCACTGATTATGTATGATGATTCACTTACATGCAATTTTCTGTATTTAAACTATATTTAATTTTTTAAATTATTTTTAAATCCCACAATTAACAAAACTTAAAAGATAGCTCTAAAGATAAAACTGACAGTGTGTTGGGGATGAGACCCATACCAAGGAGAGGCAGAAGAAAAAAAGGAAAATAAGAAAAGAAAAAGAGAAAAATCTATAAGTCGTAGATCTATTATCTCCCTGATTCATTCTCAAGTAATTCAAAATTACTCATTTAAGATTCATCATTTAACATTCACCTCTTACACCACTTGTAAGAGGTATTCTCTGATACTCAGCGCTATCACAAGACTGAATTAAGTCTTCTTCTTTCCTGTTTCTGTAACACTTAATTCATACCTTCTTTAATAAACTTATAACACTGATTTTTAATCATATACTTATGTATCTGTTATCTTTATTAGACTACAAACATTTTAAAAGCAATCACCATGTTTTATTCATTTTTGTAACTTTAGAGTCTAAAAATATTAGAGACTATTCCAAACATATTAAAGTATTATTAATGATCATTTGGAGGTTGTGTACTAGTAAGTGGTATTTATTCTCTATATTTGATATATTTGCAAGTGTTTTACAAGTTATTTTTAAAAAAAAACCTATTGAACTGAATTTATTGCATTTCCCTTATTGAATATCATATCATTGAGGATAGAAAGACAATCTTAACTGTGGCAAGCCCCTATCTATGTAAAAATAGAAAACCTTATCAATAATTTTTCTTTTGGTTATCTTCTAAAAGAGAAAAAAAACTATTGAGATAGTACTTCTGGCTTAATTTTTTTTAACTCTGTATTCCTTTTTCCCTTCCAAATAAAGGAAACCTTCTCACCTTAAAAAATGATGCAAGCATAAGAAGGCCTGCAACCATTACTCACAGGGAGTAGCCAATAAAACCACCTAATAAAAATCTATTGAGACTATAAGGTCAGAAGACCAGTCAGAAAGGACTAGAGCCTCAACGAATGCTTGCACAGAAGGCATAGTACATCTAGTTTCAGTTTAAAGACTTCTCCAGCAGTGGAACTTTCCAGCTGTTTTAGTGTTGTCCTAAGAGCTCACAAAATGATCTAAATAATAACATTCAATTCTAAAAGCTAGATGGTGAAAATTTTTAAATTAAGTCAAAAATTAAAATTTTTTAAATAAGTCAAATTTTAGGGGACTTCCTTGGAAATCCAGTGCTTACAAATTTGCCTTGCAATACAGGTGATTTGGGTTTGATCTCTGGTCAAACTAAGATTCCACCTGCCTTGGAGCAATTAAGTGCAACTACTGGGCCCATGCTCCACAACTACAGAGTCCATGCACCACAACAAAAGATCCCACATGATGCAATAAAGACCCCACTTGCCACAACTAAGACCTGAAGCAACCAAATAAATAAAAGTCAAATTTTAAAACTCATATGTCATAAAAATGAATACTAAATGTGTATACCTGTGTAAAGATATTATTACTCCTTCATTTAATCATATTATATATGTGGCCTAATATTATTTATGTTACTTATTACTGCATTACATTATTTCATAGACAACATTTGAAAATTTTTAGTAGTCTTTTTTAAGAATAAGAAGAAACTTTCAAAAGTGTGAAAGGATTTTGAGGAGCATTACTGTGAAAGCCTAAGTTGCCTTGAACAGGCTATTAACAGAAATCTGTATTTGAGAATGCTGCCAGTATTATACCACCAGCCACCATGCAATAAGGAAGACAAGCAGCCACACAAGAGAATATTTAGAGGTGTCTTCTGACAACCCCAGCTCAGGTCCCAGCATGAACTATTTTCAGTATGAAAGAGAATGAGAAAACTTTCTTATGATTCCTGAGTTTTCAAGTTACTCACAGTTTTCCCACAGATCTCAGACATCACAGAGGAAAGATAAGCCATTTCTGTTGTGCCCTTTCCAAATTCTTAATTCATGGAATTTGTGGGTATAATAAAGTGTTTGTCATTTTACTCCACTAGGTTTGGGGTGGTGAGTTATTCAGCAATAATAACTGGGACAGATCACATCAGTGAAAGTTGCAATGGGATCAGAAGGTGATACTCAAAGACCTAGGACAAGAAGACATCTCAGGAAATAGGACAGCATGTGGACCAGACACTTCTTGCCTGGTGCTATGATGTCATTTGCATAAGCTATAACCAGATGACATCTCCACGAAATAAGAGGGAAACTTCTTGAAAGAAAAAACAGTCTTGATAGAAATGTGAATTTGTGTTTTTTTTATTCTTTTTATTTCTCTTCACTTTTTATTTTTGTATTAGGGTATAGCCAATTAACAATGTTGTCACAGTTTCAGGTGAATAGCAAAGGGACTCAGACATACATGTACATGTATCCATCCTCCCCCAAACTCCCCTTCCATCTGGGCTGCCACATAACATTGAGCAGAGTTCCATGTGCCATACAGTAGGACTTTGGGTATCTATTTTATATAGAGCAGTATGTACATGTCTAATCCAACTAGCCTATCCCTTTTCCATAAAAAAAAATGTGAATTTTGAACTGAATATAAATCTTTCATATAAATTAACTAAATGTTTATTTAAAATACTCTCTATGTTCTACACCAGGAATGACTGAGTTACCTGCAAGTGGCAAGATCGAGAATTTCCCACTGTTTGTGAAAATGGGAATTCCAGAGCAAAATTGAACTCAGTTATAAAATAAAATTTTAAAAACTTGCATTTATGAATTCTTGAGTTGTGCTTGTAAATTTTAAAACCCTCACACAGAGGAATCAACCTGCCTGACTTCAGGCTCTACTACAAAGCCACAGTCATCAAGACAGTATGGTACATTGTATTAGGGTATAGCCAATTAACAATGTTGTCACAGTTTCAGGTGAATAGCAAAGGGACTCAGACATGTATCCATCCTCCCCCAAACTCCCCTTCCATCTGGGCTGCCACATAACATTGAGGAGAGTTCCATGTGCCATACAGTAGGACTTTGCTTATCTATTTTATATAGAGCAGTATGTACATGTCTAATCCAACTAGCCTATCCCTTTTCCATTTTAAAAAAAAATGTGAATTTTGAACTGAATATAAATCTTTAATATAAATTAACTAAATATTTATTTAAAATACTCTCTATGTTCTACACCAGGAACGACTGAGTTACCTGCAAGTGGCAAGATCGAGAATTTCCCACTGTTTGTGAAAATGGGAATTCCAGAGCAAAATTGAACTCAGTTATAAAATAAAATTTTAAAAACTTGCATTTATGAATTCTTGAGTTGTGCTTGTAAATTTTAAAACCCTCACACAGAGGAATCAACCTGCCTGACTTCAGGCTCTACTACAAAGCCACAGTCATCAAGACAGTATGGTACTGGCACAAAGACAGAAATGTAGATCAATGGAACAAATAGAAAGCCCAGAGATAAATCCACACACCTATGGACACCTTATCTTTGACAAAGGAGGCAAGAATATACAATGGAGTAAAGACAATCTCTTTAACAAGTGGTGCTGGGAAAACTGGTCAACCACTTGTAAAAGAATGAAACTAGAACACTTTCTAACACCATACACAAAAATAAACTCAAAACGGATTAAAGATCTAAATATAAGACCAGAAACTATAAAACTCTTAGAGGGGAACATAGGCAAAACACTCTCTGACATAAATCACAGCAGGATCCTCTATGATCCACCTCCCAGAATACTGGAAATAAAAGCAAATATAAACAAATGGGATCTAATTAAAATTAAAAGCTTCTGCACAACAAAGGAAACTATAAGCAAGGTGAAAAGACAACCCTCTGAATGGGAGAAAATAATAGCAAATGAAGCAACTGACAAACAACTAATCTCAAAAATATACAAGCAACTTATACAGCTCAATTCCAGAAAAATAAACGACCCAATCAAAAAATGGNTAAGACCAGAAACTATAAAACTCCTAGAGGAGAACATAGGCAAAACACTCTCCGACATAAATCACAGCAGGATCCTCAATGATCCGCCTCCCAGAATACTGGAAATAAAAGCAAATATAAACAAATGGGATCTAATTAAAATTAAAAGCTTCTGCACAACAAAGGAAACTATAAGCAAGGTGAAAAGACAGCCCTCTGAATGGGAGAAAATAATAGCAAATGAAGCAGCTGACAAACAACTAATCTCAAATATTTACAAGCAACTTATACAGCTCAATTCCAGAAAAATAAACGACCCAATCAAAAAATGGGCCAAAGAACTAAATAGACATTTCTCCAAAGAAGACATACGGATGGCTAACAAACACATGAAAAGTCACTCATTCTGAGAAATGCAAATTAAGACCACAATGAGATACCACTTCACACCAGTCAGAATGGCTGCGATCCAAAAGTCTGCAAGCAATAAATGCTGGAGAGGGTGTGGAGAAAAGGGAACCCTCTTGCACTGTTGGTGGGAACGCAAACTAGTACAGCCACTATGGAGAACAGTGTGGAGAATCCTTAAGAAATTGCAAATAGAACTGCCAATGCATACTTTAAAGTGAAGCACTAAATATTTTATAAAAGCATTGTGTATGTAGGCAGGAAGATCAAATCTCACGCTTCCATTTAGGACAGTCATATGGCCATCTATCTTTTAGGAGTAGTCTTCAAAATAATAGCTTCTTTAAGTCTTTACTCTGTTGTGGTTCAAATTCCCCAAAGAGAAATTCTCTTCCTTCTGCTTTGGATTTATCAGTCTGGCTCCTAGGTTTTGGAGTCAAGTGGGTGAAGAAGTGCAGAACTTCTCCTTTCCAGTGTGCAGATTTTATTTAATCTTTCCATCTCCCATCTCACACTTTATTCCTTCTTTTCTGTTACTTGGTGTCCCAAGTCTAGAGCTTTTCTGCTTTAAATGCTGCACAGGGTACTCCTCTTTACTCCTACCCAGGTTGCCTGAGGACAAATAAGTTGATTGTGTTACAGAGGGAACAGAGGAAGCTTGGCGTGCTTAACACTGACCTGGAGGGATGGTGTTGGGGGGGAGGTGGGAGGAGTGTTTGGGATTGGGAACACGTGTACACCCGTGGCGGATTCATGTTGATGTGTGGCAAAACCAATACAATATTGTAAAGTAAAAAAATAAAAATAAAAATAATAAATAAAACAGGCAAAAAACCAAGACAAAGTTTCAAACAGTTCTCCGGATTGCAGCCCATTACCTTGCCATGGGCCTTTCAGAGTGTGAGGTTATCTGGGTTCTGTGGGGCGAGTCATTTGCTTCCTGTGAATATCTCAAACACAGCTGAGTTTGCTCCTCCTCTGACCTGCTAAATCCTGAACCATACTGCATCCATCTTTTCTTACCTTTGATCATAGATGCTTTCCTGCCTTCCTAAGTGATAGCATTTCTTCCTTGATTTCTATGTTTGGAGGGCTTAGTGTGGTGTTAATTTTTAAACTACATGGTTTTATCCAAGACATCCAAATTATTCTGTAGTTGAGCCTTGAGGGAGATGGAGTTAGAGGAAAAGTATAGTATTTGCTGATGGAGGAGTGAATGTAGTGTTTCTGAAGATCTAAATTTAATGGGGTCACTCAGTTCATTTTCAAAACTAGTTAAAAGACTGAGGGATATCCAAGACATCCAAATTATTCTGTAGTTGAGCCTTGAGGGAGATGGAGTTAGAGGAAAAGTATAGTATTTGCTGATGGAGGAGTGAATGTAGTGTTTCTGAAGATCTAAATTTAATGGGGTCACTCAGTTCATTTTCAAGACTAGTTAAAAGACTGAGGGAGAAGGAGAGGGAGAGGGTGGGATGATTTGGGAGAATAGCATTGAAATATGTATATTATCATGTAAGAAACGAATCACCAGTCTATGTTCAGTGCAGGATGCAGGATGCTTTGGGCTGGTGTATGGGGATGATCCGGAGGGATGATGTGGGGTGGGAGGTGGGAGGGGGGTTCATGTTTGGGAGAGCATGTACACCCGTGGCAGATTCATGTCAATCTATGCCAAAACCAATAGAGTACTGTAAAGTAAAATAAAGTAAAATGGAAGCTCTAAAAAAAAAAAAAAAAAAAAAAAAGACTGCTTTAGAAAATGACACAGAGAAACTTTAGAGCAGGGGTGGTACTGAATCCCTCTTCATCACCAGGAGGGTGTTGAGGCCAAAAGTTCAAACAAAGGATATAGTCACCTTTTAAAATATAAATGAATTGCAACACCAGCATACTGTGCTTTTCCTAACTTTGAAAAAATGAAAATAAGTACATTCACAGTATTTCTTTATTCTCTCAAGAAGGCACTGAAAACCCATAATTATAGAATTTATTAAGGAAAAGTAACTAATAAGTACTGTTAGAGAAGAATGCTCAGTTAAGGGATTGATAGGCAAGGGGTCTTATTTTTAGTCTGTACTTGGAAGGATATCAGAGTTGTTATTCACTGACAAAGGCAAAAACAAGTTATAAATTAAGCTCATTGGAAACTGCAGGGAGAATCCAAGCTGACAAATTATTGACATTGCATGAGGCAACCAAGGAAGGATGTGCCGAAGTGACACTTGGATGATCTGGCTGCATGAGTGATTATTGATGAGCAGGATCAGGGAAAATTTCCCCCAGGTTTCAATCAACATATATAATCAAGAGCCTCTGACATGCTAGTCACTGTGTAGGCTATCAAGAAACTCAAGAACACCAGTGATTTCAAGAGAGATTAGTTTGATTGTAGAGGCAGATTCAAGCAAAGAGATGTCATAAAGGAATTAATGTGTGTGTGTGTGTGTGTGTACTCAGTCGTGTCTAACTCTCTGCAACCCCATTGTCAATGGCAGCCAGGTTCCTCTGTCCATGAAAATCTCCAGGTAAGAATACTGCAGTGAGCTGCCATTTCCTACTCCAGGGGATCTTCCAAACCCAGGGGTTAAACCCATATCTCTTGTGTCTCCTGTTGCTGAGTGCCAGTTAAGTGGTACAGATGTTAAGTACTACCTTAGCTCTGAAGAGACAAGTCATACTTAGACGAGAATGGAGTCTGCATAGGAGAAGCAGAATTTGCCATTACTCTTAAAAGAAATCAACATGAATCAAAGTGGATGTTCTAAATTCTGTAAGTCTGTCAAGGCACTTGGAAGCATGGTATCATCTCTGAGTTATTGTGGGGGTGTTTGTAGCCACATTATATTTTGGCGGAGATAAAGAAGCATGCAGTTCATCACTGTCTCATAGAGAGCAAGTTTTTTAGATACTTTTGTAGTGAAAATGTATCTTCTTGCCCTACTTATGTGCATATTTGCTCATCTTTGGCAGCATGATCACAAAGTTGAAGACTTCGGGCAGATGGAAGCAGTATCATATTCAATTTTTGTATTTTTTTTTAAATAAGCAAACTTCCCAGGGAGAAATCAAAGTCAAGGAGGAGTCTAACCAGTGATGCGATGATAAGGAAAACATCCCTGATTTCAAGGCTTGACCAGTTTTCTTTGATGTGAATATAGTCACCGTGGCCAGTCTCAAGCTACCAGCTTGACGCTTCTGAATCCTGATGTGGGGACAGTTGAGCACACCAGGCTGTTCTGAGCCGGTATTGCAAGCTCCCTTGAGGCCATCAGACTTTCGGGTTCCATGCAGAAAAGTGCAGGCAGGGATGGTGTCAAAATTTAAAGGTTTCTTTGTCAAGTCTAATTCTCCCTCAGTGTATCATTTTTCCTCCTCTGATAGATAGTTATGGTGACAACATTATAAAAGTCAAAGATACTTTATCCCAATATGTGCCTTGTTCATTTAGGCTGTCAAATGCAATTTAGTTTGTTGTTGATAGCAGCAGTGCCTTGCTGCTTGAGTAGGCACATGGCAGGGATGTGAAGCACAGAGAGGTGGCAGGACCTGATGTCAGCGCAGGTGTGGTGCAGCTGTTTATTATGGACTCAACTTCTGATACAAGCCTGTCATTCCAGGGACGCTGTTCTGAAAATAGGGACCGTCACTCTAAAAATCCTCCACTGATTGGCGCATGAATGCTGAGTCGCTTCCATTGTATCTGACTCTGTGTGTCCCCATGGACTGTAGCCCACCAGGCTCCTCTGGCCATGGGATTCTCCAAGCAAGAATACTGGAGTGGGTTGCCATGCCCTTCTTCAGGGGCTCTTCCCGATCCAGGGATTGAACCCATGTCTATTGCATCTCCTGCTTTAGCAGGCAGATTTTTTACCCCTGAGCCACCTGAGAAGCTTGGACAAATCAGCTATTTACCTGTAAATATGTGAAGCAGAATAATCAAGCAGTGAGTGGTCATCTGGTTAGAGCCTCTTTTGCTAAAGGCCAAGCAAGTTTCCGTACTGACTTCTTTCTTCTAAACGTCCACATCTGTGGGCATCTAATAGCCCTCTTAGCTACCACGTGCTATTCATCATTTTTCCGCTTTCTCATGGGTTTCTGCTGTGCTGTCAGCCATCACATCTGACAGAGCCTGGGCCAAAGTACAGCCCCCACTGCTCTCGCTGATCCCCAGGAAGCTCCTCGAAAGACCAAGTTGGGGCCCCAAGCCACCCCAGATATAAAACCATCCACACGAAGACAGCTGAATATAATGCCAATGCTGTAAACTCACATTATCCCTGAGACTTTAGTGGAAAACCCAGGTGTTGTTTAGCCCTATTAGTTGTGTTCCTTCTTTTTTTCTGAGCGCCCTTTTAGAAGATTCAGCAGTGAGTCCTCAGGATTGGACTGAACCCTCTGGGTAACGGACCCTGTACGCCTTCTGTTTCTGAAATTGTCCACATGTGTGACTTACTCCTCTGGGGATATTATTCCTTCTCCGGGTTTCTCTTTATGAGAATCTACCACTTAATAAGATCGTACCCCTCGCTCCATACATCACACAGATTTTATAAACATTGCAAAAGAGATGAGAGAGAAAGCAGTTTCTCCACTCCACTCTACCTGCTCTCTTCCCAGTTAACAAAGGGAACAGAAGAACACACTGGTTTTGGAGCCACTGTCCCGCAAGACTTGCCCATGAGTCTCCAGAAATCCTCACATAGGGAACCACCCATTCAGGACAGATCTGGGGAAAGCCAGAGGTGAGAGCCAGGAGTGAAGCCACGGTGCCCCCGAGGAAGAGCTGTGGGACAGGAGAACAGCTCAGAGGTCAGCTGCTAGAGTCAGGAGGAGATGTGACTGGGGTGGAAGAAATAATGAAGAGGACAGTCATGCACATGTCAGAGACTGAGAGAGCATGTTCCGGGAGCACCAGGAGGTTCACGGAGTCAGGCAAGGTGGATATGTGTGCTGTTATGAAAGGATTTATTATAAGCCAATCATACACAAAAATGGACAAAGGAGCAAGCTGAGGCTGCCTGTTGCTTTCAAGTGTCTGCATTCGAAAGATGTATCTACAGTGAATGATATTTTGCTGTGCTGCGCATTTGTTAAAACATCAGCCTATGTGTTGACAAGGCAGAGGTGTGTTAAATATCTTTATGGATAGTCAGTCCAATAAAGAGGGATGTACACTTAATTACAGTCATTTAATGGTGGCCTTTCTGCTTTAATTATAGTTTTATATAATCTAAACTTGAGTTAACTATATAATAATGAAGTAGCATTTACATGCTGAGTTTTCAGACCCTGTAGGCTTGTGAATTCAACTCTCAGTCTAAATATATAAGTCCGTGTAAATAATATACATGCTTTTCATGAGTATCACATTACTAGAGCTTCTCCTTAAATATGGACAAGATTTGTTTGCAAGTCCTTGGAGATGCAGAGATCCACAGAGCTACCTTGAGTGACCTGTTTTCTACCCACAAATCTGGATTTTGCTTATCCTGTTGGTGGATCAAAACCTAAGGGGCCCAGTGGACAGCTTATCTCTTAGTTCAGAATTTGACTCTAGAGTGAGACAACTCCAATTAAAAAGAAATCTTTTTTTTTTGACACTTTTCAGAGTGTTAATTTTTCTTATAGAAATTTACTTTGTGCATGTACCTGACCTAGAGATTTCAAAGGAAAGACATACTAAACCCTGTTTCTGACCCTGTGACTAGCAATGGGCTTGCAGGAACAAGAGTGACATTCTCCATCAGCGAATGTAGGTAACGTTTGCAAGCATTCAAGGCACACTGAAAATCCTCTCCCTGTGTTTCCTGGCAGCCGATTCTTACTGCTTCATGTCAGTGCTGCCCCATTGCTACTTCCTTAGGACCCTTCTTCAGTACTAGTACTAGGTTGTTAGGGGTTTGCTGAACAGGCAGCATGTCTGACAAGGAAAATAACACCAGGGACTCATAATTGCTGGAAACTCTCATTCATCTGTTTTTGCTGGTTGAGGACACGTTTGTGTAATGGCGTCTCCATGTCTGTCTGTTCATCAGACATGTTCCATGAGCCTCTGCTTCTTAGCCTGTCTCTTATACACATCTCTCCTCTGTCCATGGGATTCTCCAGGCAAGTATACTGGAGTGGGTTGCTGTTCCCTTCTC
>SJYX01004685.1:19301-57949 GCA_006410675.1 Oreotragus oreotragus
GGGTTGGGGGAGGGGCCAGGTTAGGAAGAAAGCTCCTTCCAAAGATGATGTATCTGGGCAACCTTAAGCTCATGAAATGAGAGGAGGGGAAAGATGAAATAAGAATATGGGAAGTCAGGATTCATCCTACAAAACACTCTTTCATTAGGGTTTGTGAATTAAAGGTCATGTAGCAAGAATGCTAGCTAAGATGTCATGTTTATTCTTTGAAGAAAAGACAATGAAATATGGCATTTTGACTTTGATATCCCTTGTCTCAAGTCTGGATAAAATTCTCTAGGGGCGTAGGAATCATTTTTTATGTCTCTACTAATTCTTAATCCATTCTTCCTCTTTTGATGTGATTACAGTGAGGACTACTGCATGTAGGGCTGAGAGCTGAGTTTTGTGTATTTTTTTTTTCCTCCCCCGAATGTTCCCAAAGCTCTTGTATTTATTTATATTTGTTAGCTTGCCTGAATGGGGGAAATAGTATTCAGCAATTCAAAGATGGCTAAATGGCATAACAGATTTTCACTTCCTAAGGGAACATTTGAGAGTGATTGAATTGCTCTCAATCTACAAGCCATTCTTTTACACCATTTTCTACTTGACTAATTGATTATGACAGGTGTCACCTAAGCTCTGCTGCTCAAGCTGGCCTGATGCTAAGACAGAGGCAAAGCAAGCAACCTCTGTTGATGAAATAGAAAAGCTATTCATGGGTATTTTTCTTATTGATTTTTCCAGTATGTGATGTCAGTTAATTACTGAGAGCCATTCACTGAATAAATATAAGCAGACATTATGACTGTATTTTCAATTGATTTCTCTTTCCCTACAAACATGATCAGTGAATTGTTCCTTTTGAGCCAAACAGAAATTGAACTTTCTATGGTTGTAAAATGTATGTAAGCACTAGATATGAGTATATGCCCGTCAAGAGTGAAACTCCAGGTGATATAGATACAGGTGCGTTTGTGTGGGCAGAGAAGGAGCAAATGCCTCATTATTTAAACACTGCTTGGAGAATTACCGTAGACTCACCATGTCTCTGTTGTTTTTGTAGTTGTTTAGCTGCTAAGCATGCCTAACTCTTTCTGATCCCATGGACTGCAGCGCACCAGGCTTCCCTGTCCTTCACCACCTCCAGGAGCTTGCTCCAACTCATGTCCACTGTGTCAGTGATGCCATCCAACCATCTCATCCTCTCTTGTCCCCTTCTCCTCCTGCCTTCAATCTTTCCCAGCATCAGGGGCTTTTCCAATGAGTCAGCTCTTCACGTCAAGTGGCCAAAGTATTGGAGTTTCAGCTTCAGCATCAGTCCTTGCAATGAATATTCAGGACTGGTTTACTTTAGGATTGACTGGTTTGACTTCCTTGCAGTCCACAGGACCCTTAAGAGTCTTCTCCAGCACTGCAGTTCAAAAGCACCAAGTCTCTAATAATATTAAATCCTTTGTGCATGAATGAAAAGTTAATTTTTCTGACTGTACTGTTAGGAGGAACTGAATTGATAATATCCATGATAGATGTTGAATGTTGAGGCTCAAAAGGGCTATCCTGAAGACAGTTGAGACATTCTCTAGTGGGCTTGGTGATCTCCACTTTCCTAGGAAAAGGAGAGCAATACTGACCTTTCTGGAGTTTTGCATCTTGACCAACATAATAACTTGCTGTAATAGTTTTCTATTTCTGCATAAAATATTACCACAGACTTAGCACCTTAAAATCACATGCCTCCATTACCTCACAGAATCCATGGTCAGGAGTCCAAGAACAGCTTTGTTGAGTTTTCTGTTTCAGGGTATGACCAAGGTAAATTCCAGATGCTAGTGCTGGTAGAGGTCTCATCAGAAGTTTGACTGGGGAATGGCCCATTTTCATGCTCCAAAGTTGTTGGCAGAATCTGTCTGTCTGTGGCTATAGGAGCAAGGGCCCCATCTTCTTACTTCTCATTACCCAGTGGCAGTTCATTTCTTCAAGGCCAGCAGAAGATCTCCTTTCAGTATGCTAAGACAAAGCTTGATAAAATTTTACCTAATAGTGAAAGTGGCTCAGTGATAAAGAATCTGCCTGCCAGTACAGGAGAGAGAGGAGAAGAGCAGGCTCAGTCCCTTGGTCTAGAAGATCCTCTCGAGGAGGAAATGGCATCCCACTCCAGTATTCTTGCCTGGACAATCCCGTGGACAGAGGAAGCTGGCAGGCTGTAGTCCATGGGGTCACAAAGAGTCAGACACAACTCTGAGCAGGCACACAATTATGAGAGTGAGGACTCCCTCACCTTTGTCATATAAATTAAGGGACAGCCTGTCCCATCAATTTTGACATATTCTGTTGACCAAGAGTCCAGCTGTGTTCAGAGGACATGCAGTTAGTTACCTGAGGTCATGTAGATCACCTGAGGGTAATATCCACCGTAGTTGTTTTGCAGAGGGCTCCTGAAATTAATAATTATTTAGTAATATATTTAAATAAATAATGTATCTTTAAGTTTATAAATATATATTTCGGAACAATTTAAGCAGAGGATGACTTAATTTTAAATAGGATTATTAGTACCTTTAAAACTTTAATTTACACGACTGAGTGACTGAACTGAACTGAACTGAACTGATTTTTATACAAAATCCTGTAGATACTATACAGAATCAGACACATCCTTACAGGCTGCATCAGGCCCTGAAGGAGTTAACATGTCTCTCAAACATTGTCAATTTCCTTCTTCCTCATCCATAAAATAAGACCTGTAATTTGCAAAATGAATCTGCATTCTTGAGCAGTGACTGAATGAAAAAACTGAGTATTTTAATAATTAGCTATTCAATTATCTTGTGGTTGCCTACTGTTTGTAGAATCAAAAACATAATATAAAATAACATAGATCATAATATTAGTTACAGATGTCAGCTTCCTCCTTTTTTCCCAAAGAAAAGGTGTTAATGAATTACTCTAGACTGATTTCTGACATAATTGCCAGGACTGTACAATATATCATTCTACACTTCTGCCAGCAAATTAGCATCTGTGATTCATACAGTGGGAACTTACTTAATTCTATCATCTACTCAATAAACGTTGCTTAGGTTTTCAAAATAACAGGTGGCTCTATACCTTCTGGACTGAAAAAAAGAAAAGGTGTTAATGAATTACTCTAGACTGATTTCTGACATAATTGCCAGGACTGTACAATATATCATTCTACACTTCTGCCAGCAAATTAGCATCTGTGATTCATACAGTGGGAACTTACTTAATTCTATCATCTACTCAATAAACGTTGCTTAGGTTTTCAAAATAACAGGTGGCTCTATACCTTCTGGACTGAAAAAAATTTACAGTTCTGTCACTGAATTAGTGAATATTTCAAAGATGACACTAACGATATGCCTGTGGGTTCACAGCAAAATAAGGCTGCAACTCTGACAAGCTACTAAATACTGCAAATGCATCAATAATTTCTACCTAAGAAATATGACTTTTAATAATTTTAACTCCTTTTTTCTACCTAATATATATTTTTTCCTGACAAGCACACAACACTCAGCACTTAATATTCATTTTCAAATACCAAGAAGGCATCTGCAGATGGTGTCAGTGTTTGTAATATTCTCTGCGCTTGTACATACTGTTTGGTAGCAATTGCAGCCACGAGCTGGGGTTTGCAGGCATTCTCTGCCGCTTTATCAGTGACCTTGGGTATATTTCTGAACCGCTCATGATGCAAAATCACAGGAGAACCCACTTAAAATGCTCACTGATTTGTGCAGTGCCTGACACATTGCTATCATTCCGAAAACAGTGATGAGGGGCTTCCCTAGTGGCACAGTGGTTAAGACTTCATCTTCCAATACAGGGCTTATGGGTTTGATCCCTAGTTAGGGGGCTATGATTCCACATAGCTGGTGGCCGAAAAAAAAAAAAAACAACCCAGAATATAGAAACAACAGAAGCAGTATTGTAACAAGTTCAATAAAGGCTAAAACAATGTAAAAAAAATGTGATGATACACTTTCTTATCACAATAAGCCATTGTTGGCCATTGTTTATATCATTTTGCAGCCTATATTGTCCCCCTGGGGCTACAACTTGTGTGGCACAAAGCAGGAGTGTGAGGGAATTCCCTGATGGTCTAATGGTTAGGACTGTGCTTTCACTGCCGAGGACACAGGTTCAGCCCCTGGTAGGGGAGGAAATGAGATCCCATAAGCCATGTAGTGTGCCCAGTAGAAAAAGAGAGCGAGAGAGAAAGCAGTGTTATTTCTAACTATGCAGCTTTCTTCAGGGATCAGGAAGTTCTTTGGCCTCATTCTCCTTATGTTACTATACTTGTCTTTAAAGTGAAGAAATGGAAGCAAATGAAGATTAGTGTTGGCCAACAGAGTGCCCTGGTGAAACTGGCATTAGTAGGCACCGTCTTGTGATCTAATTCCTAGCTGCATTCTCCTCTTGGGGATCTCCTTTATTTAACAGAAGCTCATAGGCGCTTCTCATGAGTCAGGCATTATCGTGTGTGCTTTGCCAGTTTTCACTTGCTTGACTTTCAAGGCCGAGTTAGGTGCTGTTGTTACCATGCACCGTGTGTGTATAGGTGAGGAAACAGGCTCAGAGAGATGAGGTTACCTGTGTGATGACATATATCTGTGATGTGACAGGATTGACTGGGGCCTGGAATCTGTCTTTTATTTTTGCTTAGAAGAATATTTGCTCTTGAAAAAATATGAAGTTGATTATATTTTTTTCTTTGACTGCGTCCAAATAAAAAATTATGTTTAAACAGGAAGAGCAGAGTTGACCCATGTGTGCCCACACACACAAACACACACACACGCCCACAAACCAAGAGGCCCTCGTAAAATAGCCAGTATAACATAGATGGACTCCCCCAGAGCAATACTCATGTAGCCCTTACAGACTTAGATAGGTAAATTAAAGAAAATGACTTTAAAGAGTCATGCTATCACTTCTTTGGAAGTTTTATGGAGGCTCTCCAGGAACACTTAAAAAAGAAAAAAAATCTCTTGCTCAGCTGGAACAAAGTTGTCATTGGAAGCTGTGTCTTCAAGACCACTGAAGAGTTATTAGAGATGTCCTCACGATCAAGTGAAGTGCCAGACTTGGTAATTCACACTTAACCCCACTTGCTCCTCACCAGTGGAAGTTGATTCAAATTACGCAGATAAATACAGGAGCCCTTTCTGGAATCTGTGTTTAACCACTTTCCAGTGCTGCCTTTCATTCTCAGATTGACTGTTGATTTTGATTGTATTTTCCCCCTAGGGATCAAAAACATATCGAATAGTGCCTAGTCTCCCTGCCCTAAGGTCATTACAGCTTCGACTCTGTCTAACAGTGAATCAGTCACCAAGAAGGGTACGAGAATGTGTGCTCCAAGAGAGAAGATAGCTATCTTCTCTAGTAGCTTTCCATCCCCTAGAACAGAGCCTGATACTTGGCAGGTGATCAGCAAAAAATATTGTAAGTGAATCGAAGATCAGATGGATTGATGAATGAATGGATACATGTATGAATGTGGTATGTACCTTTTTCTCAAGGGAGCTTTTAGTCTACGGAGACAAACTGTAATTCAGATAGATAAAAGGTTTTATGTCTTTTTATTCCTTTCAGATTGTGCGAGGAAACTTTCCACATATAAAACGATTTCAGTCTGGGTGAAACAGATTTGCTCAGTTTTAAAATATATATTAGGAAAACATATGCTAAAATCCAAATTAAACAAGCTTTTATCTGCATGGCTCAGTCTCAACCCAGATTCGTTTAGCAGAGGTGAAAATGAATTCTTTCACAGAAGTTATCTTACCATATTTCAGCATGACATTTCCGTATGGGTGGCATTTTTATGAGAGGAAACTGTGAAGGAGAATTAAGAATGGGGTGGGGGAGACTGTTGAAGGTGTCCTCATCTTAAGAATGTCCCCCAAAATAGCAGACTGGAAAGAGATCAATAACATGCTGAGTTAATAGTAAGGATTTTAGAAGACAAGTTTTTATTTTCTTATCATCATAAAAAAACAACAGCATGTTTATATTTTTTAAACTGGGGGCTATTCAATTTGCTCAAAAAAAAGGAGACAGAGTGGATATACTCAACAAGGGAGACTAATCGAGAGAATGAATTCAAGCAGAATGAATTTTTGTATGAAAACTAATGAATGCTAAGGGGAGAGGAGGAAGGAAATGTCACTGTGTGGTGATGGAGGCGGTTGGGTTATTGTTTTAAGATTGAAAAGATGAGGTCTGAGGATGGAATTTCACTGAAGTGTATAAAACCAAGAAGGATATGAAATGTGGCCATTGATTTATTTAACAAATCCCAGTATCCTACACCCCAAGGATCTACTCAAAATTTAGAAGTGGTTGTTCTAGCAGGGGCTATAAATATATTACATAGCAGATAATAAATTCAGAGTGCAAATGGTACAGGAAGCTCCCTAATATGTCATTATGATAACTTATGAGATTTTTAATACATATCGCTAAATTTTACCATTGATATCATGAGGGTTAGTCAAGTGCTTATATAGCATGGTCCCTGGTGAACCATCCACCAGAGAGAAACCCCTGCCAGACTTGTTACCTAGTTACATATAGCTTCCTTTTGATGGGGTTATTATGGAGACAACTGACAATGAAAGTGCCTGGTAACTTACATTTCCTATTTTTTATGGGCTAAAAATTGTGAAATGACCTGAATACAAAAAAAAAAAAAAAAATAGAAAGTAAGAGAATAAGCGTACTGGAGTGGGTTGCCATTTCCTCCTCCAATGCATGAAAGTGAAGAGTGAAAGTGAAGTCGCTCAGTTGTGTCCGACTCATAGCAACCCCATGGACAGCAGCCCACCAGGCTCCTCTGTCCATGGGGTTTTCCAGGCAAGAATGCTGGAGTGGGGTGCCGTTGCCTTCTCCAAGTATAAGTATCCTCCAAAACAACAACAATAAAACTGAATCATGTTTCTAATCTGATATACATCAAGCAGGGCATAGACAAAAGTGAGCGCGTGAAGTGAAATTCAAAAGTATTTCTCATTAGTGACAGTCAGAGATGGGGAAAAGCCTTAGAGGAGAAAGAAGCTGAAGTTTCTGACCAAAGTAGGTTTTACCCATTTGCTGAAATCAAATTATCTCTAGAGGGCACATTGTTTTATGTGGAAATTCATCCTGGGTTTAGTGATCCATGACATTCTTCCCTGGATCAGCGTGGCCTGTGATATATGAGTTTTTAGAAACATATCTTTAACCGCCTGGATTTCATGGATTCCTCTGGTTATTTAGTCCTTTCATCTTAATCATTGATACGCATATGTTCTCTTCTGTAAATTTTACTGGGTGTTTTCTTGACTTCTATCAGCCAATCCTTATACTCATCTCTTTAAGCCCTCCTCATAGTTAACACATTTACAAAAAGTGAGTCTTCCCATCTACAATTTAAAAAAAATAATTTTTTTATTGGAGGATGATTTCTTTACAATATTGTGCTGGTTTCTGCCATACATCAATGAATCAGCCATGGGTATACACATGATCCATCTATCTTGAACCTCCCTTCTACTTCCCACCCTGTCCCACCCCTCTAGGTTGGCACAGAGGTCTGGGTGGAGCTCCCTGTGTCATGCAGCAAATCTCTTTTACATTTGGTCATATATATGTGTGTGTGTGTATATATATATATATATATATTTCAATGCTCCTCTCTCAATTTGTCCCACCGTCTTCTTCCCACGCTTTGTCCCTAAGTCTGTTCTCCTGTCTGTGTCTCCATTGCTGTCTTGCAAATAGGTTCATCAGTACCATCTTTCTAGATTCCATACATGTGCATTAATAAACAATATTTGTCTTTCTTTTTCTGACTTACTTCACTCTGTACAGTAGGGTCTAGATTCATCCACCTCATTAGGACTGACTCAAGTGAGTTCTTTTTTATAGCTGAGTAGTATTCCATAGCATATATGTACCACAGTGTCTGTATCCATTCATCTGTTGATGGAGATCTAGGTTGCTTCCATGTCCTAGCTATTATAAAAAGTGCTGCGACAAACACTGGGGTACATGCATCTCTTTCGGTTATGGTTTTCTCAGGGTATAAGCCTGATAGTGGAATTGTTGGGTCATATGGTAGTTCTATTCCTAGTTTTTTAAGGAATCTCCATTCTGTAGTGGTTGTAGTGATGTACATTCCTGCCAACAGTACAAAAATGTTCCCTTTCCTCCACATCCCCTCTAGCATGTATTGTTTGTAGATTTTTAATACCCATCCACAATTTTTAATTTTATTGCTAATTACTTTAGGGCTAATTACTTCTCACTTTCTTACCATCCTTGATGGTGTTTCTAGTCTTTCCTGAGGAAGCACACAGAACTCAGAGTCGCCCAGGGCCAGATCACAGGCTGTAAAGCCAACAGTGGTGCCCACGTCCAGTCCTTACCACACAGGACAAGCAGCCTTGGTGATGCTCCAGGTGCGTGCTACCTGGGAACTCATCCTGCCAGCTTGGACAAAACTGTCTTTCCATTCAGTCGCTGGTACTTTTACTATTAATAGCTGTGAGCAGCTTCACAGCTTGAGAAACAATGAAACAAGGATCTAGTTTGGAATCCAGAGCGTTACTCCCTCTGATGAAATACAGAGTGGACACGCAGCAAGACCAGTGCCAGGTGAAACAGATGCGTCAGCATGAATCATATGTGCTCTGGGTGGCGGTTTCTGAACTGATTTGCAGTCTGAGTGCCTTTGTCTCTCAGGTCTGAGTGCTGCGCATCCATTTTACCCTCCTCGATTCATCTTTCTACATGGGCTGATAAATGTTCACTCTGACCACACGAAAGAGTCCTGAAACCTAACATTGCCCTTCTTCATTTTTTTTTTCTTTTTTTAATTCTTCACTCAGTATGAAATGGTGTACTCCTAAAAGATAAGCATTTCTTTTTTTTATCATGTGGTTCAGCTTTTTAAAGAAACACCAGAAATAAGAACATTAGGGCTGACCCAGCAACTGTAATTAGAGCAACAGCTCTTCCTTCCCTTTTCTAAACTATTTCTACATACTGTGATTTTTTTTTTTAGATTTACAGAAAGTTATAAAGATATGGCAGAGTTCCTGGATATCTTCACCCAGTTTCTCCCACTGTTGATATCTCCCATTACCATGGTATATTTCTCAAAACTAAGAAACTGACATTTGTACATTACTGTGAAATAGACTCTAGAGTTTATGTTGATTTTGCCAATTTTTCCATTAATACTATTTTTCTGTCTCAAGATCGAGCTCAGCGTACTGCTTTCATTTAATTGTCATGTCTCCCCAACTCTGTGATGGTTTTCTATAGTGGTTTCTGCCTTTTTTTTTTTTTTTGACCTAAGGATCTTGAATGATACTGGCCAGCTATCCAGTAGTCTATCTCACANCTCAAGATCGAGCTCAGCGTACTGCTTTCATTTAATTGTCATGTCTCCCCAACTCTATGATGGTTTTCTATAGTGGTTTCTGCCTTTTTTTTTTTTTTTTTTTGACCTAAGGATCTTGAATGATACTGGCCAGCTATCCAGTAGTCTATCTCACAATCTGGGTTTGTCTGTGCTTTCCTCATTTAGACTGAGGTTATGGGTTTTGAGAAGAAATATCAGAGAGGCATAATGGCCTCCCTATCACATAATATCAGGGCTATGTGATCGCTACCCTTCATCACTGGGTATGATAATTTAAGTAGTAAACTAAGTTTGCCAGGGTTTTACCATGAAGTTTGAGTTTTTTCCCCTTTGCATATACTCTTTTCTTTGAAAGCAAGTTACTAAATCTAGCTCATTTCTGCCTCTCTGCCTCTGTTTCTTTCTTTTTTTTTTTGTTTACTTTACAATACTGTATTGGTTTTGCCATACATTGACATGCCTCTGTTTTTAATATTTACAATCACCTCTATGACTCAGATCTAGCAGAATTACATTGCATTCTCTGTTAATTCTCTAACACTAAAGAATTATTGTACAAGGCAGTGTAGCCTCGTGCTTTTATCTGAGTAGGGATATGTCCTCTTCTGAGAGCACAGAATGATCGCTCAGAGAGCCTTTACCAGGAAAACTTTTATAGTCCCCACATTTCCCATCTCTTATCTTTACCCAAAAGACTTAAACCCCAGAGAGACAGTTGACATATTTGAGTTATGACATAGGACGGTGGCAGAGAGGACCAGAGATGTCTCCTCTGCTTCATCTTGTTTTGGGTTTGTTTATTTTCTAGTCATCCTTCAGTGGATTTATTTAAAATGTAATATTGTGATCTCTGTTCAGACACAGCTAGAGTAAGGAGGAAACATTCATAACCACACCTTCATGTTTATTAAGAAATAGCTACAGAATCCCAAACTATATATTTGTAATATAGAAATATTTCAGTAAGTGTGGCATGGAGCTCTGAACTCTGTCATTTTGTTTCCCCTCTGTCAAAATATTTACTTGTGAACATAGTATATCATTTACTCTTAACTTTACATAACCAAAGGTGTGAGAATGATGGTTTCTTTCTCACTGAAACTTAATGAATTTTTGTATTCCTGAAGGTAAAGATCACAGTACTTTGTATTTTCATGTTAACATCCATTATATTGAAATAATTATTTTTGGTGAAATTAATTGTTGCTAGGAGTGAAATAGATAACTAATAAGGACTTACTGTGTAGCACAGGTACATATATTTAATATCTTGTGATAACCTATTAATGGAATAAAAAAGAATATAAATACACACACACACACACACATACATATGGAAAGAGAGAGGGAGAGAGAGAACTGAATCACTTCACTGTATACCTGGAAGTAACACAACATTGTAAATCAACTGTACTTCAGTAAAAATGTAAAAACTAAAAACAGTAATTGCTCTGAGGAGGAAATAATAATAGGAATTCTCAAATATATTGAAATAAAAGTTGTATACTAACATTACTGACCCATCTTTTCAAACTTTGTTTCTTGGTTAGTTTAATTGATTTGTGACAGCTGTTTGCATACTAGACAGGCCAATCCTTTGTAATATCATTAAAAATATTGTCCCAGTTTGTCATTCCTGTTTCAGTCTCATTTGTTATGCTTTTCCATACAAAAGTTTTAGTTCCAGTATAGTCATATTTATCAAGATTTTTTTTTTATTTCTGTCCTTGTCATATTCTTAGAAATGCCTCCTTACTTCGATAGCTGAGAATATAAGTATATTCCCCTCTGTTTTTCTTGAGCAGCTTTCAGAATTTTTTTTTCACATTTATTTCTGCACACGCTGTTCTGGCCTGTTGTTCTTTATGTACCCTCTTTGCAATACTGCACAGAAAGTTAAGCATCTTGTCCAGTATCACACAGAGGCCATGTCGCCAAGCCCTGTTTAACTCTGGTGAACCCTTGTGCTCTCATTGTCAGAGCTGTCTCTCAAGATGGATATTCACAAATCTTTCTAGTGTAAATTTCCACCCTAAGATTATTAAGCCTCCTGTGCAAGGACAGTATATACCTTCGCTCAACGTAGGCAATGCTGATGTTTATTAAGATGGTAAAATGGCCACAACGGGGGCTGGTGCCACTCGCCCTCCTCTTTATTTTTAGACTCTGTCTTTAACTGAATTAAAAGTACTTTATGAGCATCATTCGCTGTATTTTGTGTCTTCATGGTCATACTAAAGAAGAAGCGTGTTTGGGCTACATTTTGACACTGGGGGGACAATTTCAGAGACAAGAAGTGTTATAGTAAGGTCATGTAATCAGTAATTCTTTGGCACAGAATTCTATTGTTTTGAACCTCCTGTATTCAATAGTGACCCTAATTGGGCTTCCCTTGCAGCTCAGCGGGTAAAGAATCTGCCTGCAATGCAGGAGACCTGGGTTGGGAAGATCCCATAGGAAAGGGAAAGGCTACCTAATCCAGTATTCTGGCCTGGAGAATTCCATGGACTGTATAGTCCATGGGGTTGCAAAGAGTGAGTGACCTTCACTTTCACTTTGTAATTCTGAACTTTTTCTGTATCATGTTTTCTCTTTTATTAACTTTAAAGTTTCACTTTTTTATTTAGTTTTGGCTATATTGGGTCTTCATGGCTGCATGTGGGCTTTCTCTACTTGCAGGGAGGGAGGGCTACTCTCTGGTTACTGTGCTTGGAATTCTTATTGCAGTGGCATGTCTCATTGCAGAGCACAAGCTGTAGAGCGCACAGGCTTCAGTAGCTGTGGCTCATGGGCTTCATTAGTTGTGGCGCACGGGCTTAGTGGCCCCACGACATGTGGAATCTTCCCAAACGAAGGATGGAAGCCATCCCCTACACTGGCAGGTGAATTCTTCACCACTGAACCATAAGGGAAGGCTGTCATTGGGTTCCACATTCAGTCTCAAATGTAGATGAGTCACTTTCAAAGGAAAAAGGGGGGAAAGAGAGAAAATTCTTAAAAAGTAGAAAAAGGAAGAGAGAGAAGAGACCGAGATAGGAGTCATTGTTGCTTCCTAGGATGATGAAACCTTAGTAACAGCAACTTTAGGGATTAACCCATTTGCACGCTTGCCCCGCTACTAACTGATGGAGAATATAGGCTGTCTCCTAATTGCAATCCCAATATTTTTTGTTTTACTTTACTTCAGAAAAAAAAAAAAATGTCATCCATCCTTCCTCTTACTTGATGCTGGTGAACATGTGAACACAGGCCAAGCGCATACTGAGTTGGCCGGAAAGTTTGTTCAGGTTTTCCTATAAGATGGTGTGAAAAGCTTGACCCAACATTTTGGCCACCCTGGTATTTTGCTTTCGCTTGTGTAGTAGCCAGGAGTCAAAATAGATACTTTTATTATGGTGAATGAATACCTGTGTCTTATTTTTCAGAATTTTGCATGCCTTTTGTTATGTTTGAATTATTGGATAAATTTACCAACTATAATTCTAACTGATATGGGTCTTTTGGTAAAGCAACACAGTGAAGGATTGAAAAAAAAAATACAAGACTTTTTAAAAGATCTACCTTTTCTGTAAGAATTAATATTGTTCTATTTAGAGTGACCAAGGAGAATATTGCCATTTGATGTATATCCACAATTTATGGTTATGTAATAAGTCTTTATTAATCAGTAATCTCTAGTGGTTATTTCTTTTGGTTTCTTTACTTAGTGGATTTGGAGGATGAATGTTACGTTCAGGCCAATAAGCTTCTTTTTTGGTTTACAGCTTTAGTACCATTTTCCTCGCTTTTCTTTTGAAAAGAAAAAAGATTGAGCGTAATCACTTCACTGTGGTTGCAGTTTCTTCATAGCCATCATCTTGCTTCCTAGAGAGGGGGCTAGAATAGACATATATAGGTTTAGCAGGACACATTCAAATAAGGACCTACTGTATAGCACTGGAAACTCTACCCAAGGCTCTGTAGTGACCTATATGGGAAAAGAATCAAAAAGAGACTGGAGATACAGATATATATCTGTTTCACTTTGCTGTACACCTGAAACTAACACAACACTGCAAATCAACTATGTTTCAATAAATTTTTCTTTTTAAGAGGGAGAAATCTAAGGAACCATCATTCATGCCCACGCTCTGCTCTCTGTTGTTTTGTGGTGGCTTTATAGCAGTGAGATAAGGCTCTACTTGTATAAACTTGATTGAAATAAGTATTAATTTACCGTTGCTTCTTGTCCTCTGTTGTTCTTTTTTGTTTTTATTTCCCTTTGTTCTGGTAGCTATGAAATTCCAAGGTGAGTAGATAGAGGTTAGAGCCAAGTATGCAGCACCAAAATGCCCAGGAACCCTCCACGTCCTGCCGGTTTCCCAGCCTTCAGTGTTCCTGCGCCCACTCCCATCCTGTCCATAGGAGACATAACATCTGGCCAACCTTTCTGTCTCAAACTCTGATTCTCAAAGACACTTCATGTCGTTGAAAGTAGCCGTCCTGGCAATGAGCATTTCCACTGCTACACTTACACAGCAGCCTGAAATATAACCTAAAAATCTATTTTAAATCCAATGAACCGAGTTGAAAGTTTGCCATCAGTAGAACTCAGTGGACCATCAAATGTAATTGGAGTTTTGTGTTTTGTTTTGTTTTATTCCCTCACTATTTGGTATTCTGAAACAGTAAAAGCAGTTGTTAAAAGTACCTGCAGTACTAAAGAGAGTAACTTAAACCATTAGTTCTTATTTAATTTGCATTACCTTCAATTTGAAAAGACACTGATGCTGGGAAAGATTGAAGGCGGGAGGAAAAGGGGATGACAGAGGATGAAATGGTTGGATGGCATCACCGACCTGATGGACATGAGTTTGAGTGAACTCCGGGAGTTGGTGATGGACAGGGAGGCCTGGAGTGTTGCAGTCCACGGGGTCGCAAAGAGTCAGACATGACTGAGCAACTGAACTGAACTGACTGACCTTCAATTTGGGCTTCCCTTGTGGCTCAGCTGGTAAAGAAGCCACCTGTAATGCGGGAGACCTGAGCTTGATCCCTGGGTTGGGGAGGTCCCCTGGAGAAGGGAAAGGCTACCCACTCCATTGCAGTCCACGGGGTCGCAAAGAGTCAGACATGACTGAGCAACTGAACTGAACTGACTGACCTTCAATTTGGGCTTCCCTTGTGGCTCAGCTGGTAAAGAAGCCACCTGTAATGCGGGAGACCTGAGCTTGATCCCTGGGTTGGGGAGGTCCCCTGGAGAAGGGAAAGGCTACCCACTCCAGTATTCCAGCCTGAAGAACTCCATGGACTGTATAAGTCCATGGGGTTGCAAAGAGTCGGACACGACTGAGTGACTTTCACCTTCAATTTACATTTCCTTGAGTTTCTTACTGGAAAAATTCAGTTACTCAACAAAAAATATTTAAATGCTCTAGCACTGAGCTTTTTTTGTGTTTTTTTTTGTTTTGTTTGTTTTTCCTTAGCAAATGAGCCTGTCTGCTATTTTCATTGATTGTGTCTTATTACCAAAGGAAACTCATGGAAAAGCACTGCTTCTTAAAGCCTGCCATGCTGATTTGTATCTTTAGATGTATCTGTGCTGTGTTCTCTGGATGTTCTCCATGGCTGGAGAAGAGGGCTGCAGGGCAGCTGGGGCGAAGCACTATATGGTTGGGATGAGGTGAATGATGGTAAAGTCCCACGAGGGTTGGAAGGAGCAGTGCCGCTTGTCAGTCTTTATCCCTCGAGGAAGCTCTGATGAAGGGAAATGATTGAAACAGCATGTTTGGGGTCCCTAGGTGTGGAGAAAGGATAAACAATGCCTACGAATTCAATGACATCAACTCAACAAAAAGCCTGGAAACAAGGGGAGCTGGGGGTTGGATAGAAGCCTAGCTTTCCTGCAGTTGGTGAAAGGTGCTAGGGAGAGATGTTGATGGGAGAGATGATTACAAATGTCTCACAAAGCCCTGAAGCAGTGACAAGATGAAAAGGGTACCATGATTAGTAAGGATATCCAGGGAAGGAAAAAAGACCTTCTTACAGGAGGGGACATGTGGGATGAGAAAAAGGGAAATCAAAGGATGATTCCCCCCACCCTACCTCTGTTACCTGGTAAAGGAAAAAGGGAGAGAGATTGAGGGACCAGGTTCTGTCCTTGGATATAGGAAGCACTCTTGTCTCCACATCACTTGACCTATCAGAGCCCAAATCGTTCTTAGAGCCTTTCTAGTAGGATTTCTAGATTTCTAGACAGACAACTTGACACTGGGCCAGCCAAAACAGACTTTCTGCTCCCTGCATCTAAAGATAGAGAAATTTAAAAACCACTATTTATTGAATACAAAGTATAGACTTGGGACTGCGCTGCCCTTGAAATCCATCTCTCACCTTCACTTAACCCAGCGTATTAAATGTTTTGAATCAGTTTTTAAATGTGGAAAATAAGCTTTAGAGAAGATAAATAACTTCCCATTTCACATAAATTAAAACAAACAAACAAACAAAAAAACACCAGAAAAATACAAGTCACATAGTCACAAAGCTTCAGAGAACAGATCTGACATCTTATCTATTTAATCATGGTTTTCTAGTCACAACCATTTGTTCACATAAATAATGGACTGACCACTTCCAAAAACTGCCTGTGGCCCTTCCTACATTATGGATAAACTCTTTAAAAGGTATTTTCCTAATTAAACAAAGGGAAAAGAAAGAAAACATTAAAAGCATACAATGTATGTGTTTACATATATACAGTGTACAGCTTTGACTAAAAATATTCATTCACAAAGGTGCTGGTTGACCAGTTCACCAGATACTGTTTTTTCTTCTCATTTTGTCTTTTGAAAATATTTTAAGTTCTGAGAGATGTAGTTCTCTCTGCTGAGACGATAATACTTTCTAGAATTTGTTTTTTCTTCTTATCTCTCTGGGTGGCCATAGGTAATTCTTCTTAGCATTCTACCTTGGTCTGGCAATTCTCTTTGATGTACAATCCTGGGATAAGCATCACATTTCTTATAATAGATCCCCAGATCAGGACAAACCAGCTTTCTTGGCTTCTTTTCTGCTTCTTAATGGAAGTGTAATCACTCTTGGAAATATTCCCACATAAACATAACTTTTACGATTGTTTGGCCACATCATTGGATTTCAGAAAGATATTTCCCCACTCCATTTGATCCAAAATGAAGTATTTTCACCCCTAACCTACATTCCCTGGAAACCTTCCTCTGAGCTCAGTTTTTCACTCCACTTTGTGATTTATTTGTTGCTCTTATTGAGTTACNTCCCTCTTCCTTTAAGACAAAATTCATGGTTTAAAAATAATTCTTCACTCCAAGCATAACAATAGGAAGTTGTACACATTTAATAAATGTTGGTGACTTATGTTTGGATCCTGCTTGCTGCTGCTAAGTTGCTTCAGTCGTGTCCGACTCTGTGCGACCCCACAGACAGAGGCCAACCAGGCTCCCCCATCCCTGGGATTCTCCAGGCAAGAACACTGGAGTGGGTTGCCATTTCCTTCTCCAATGCGTGAAAGTGAAATCACTCAGTCGTATCTGACTCTTAGCGACCCCATGGACTGCAGCCCACCAGGCTCCTCTGTCCATGGGATTTTCCAGGCAAGAGTACTGGAGTAGGGTGCCATTGCCTTCTCCGATGTTTGGATACTAACCCAATATAAATTATATTATGTAAAGACTTAGATTTAATGAAATATTATAGAGTTAATTAATTGTTCTCAAGTATTAAGTGAAAAATGATTTAAGATCACTATTTTTTAATTCACATTTCATAGCTTTACTAAATTTATTAATATACTAGCTCAAAAGCCATGACTCTTTGAATTTTGAAAATAACATGAAACTTTAGAAGAAAATGTTAGTCTTTGTCATTTTCAACTCTCTATATACAAGCTCTTTTTGGTAAGCTTGTGAAATTACTTTGTGAACTATAAAAACTGCAAACTAAAGTTTAAGTGTTACCTACTTCTCCATTTAGACAACTAAATAAATATTTGCCCTTAGCACAGTTAGATGATCCTATCATTTTACTAATGTTCTCTATTTATATTTTATTTTAAAAAATCAAGTTAATAAAGAAACACAGCAAATAATGTATCTAGTTGAGCTGCATTTATGATGTTTTAGTTTATGACATGCAGAGTAACAGGGAAGTGAGCCTATTGGTTTTTTGTTTAATGCAAATTAAATATTTTTGTGTTTTTATGAATCTATCTTTCATATTTCTTACAGAGTTTGCAGGTTGAGCACTGAGAATAAGCTTGGAGAAAAATTAATGTCCATAAACACTGTATATTTGTGATGTTTTACTCAATAGACATGATGTTTATTATAAACATAGTTTTAAAAAAATAAAAAAAATAAAAATCTGATGGAAAAAATGTCTTTCGTATTTAAAAGGGAATGTAGCCTTACAGAAAAATGAACCCAATATTGTAATTGTTATCAATGCTATTGCAATGACCTCACAAAAATGTTATTTAATAATTTAGGTTTTAAAACTGTTCTTTAGGTTTATGTTATCCTCTGAAATCATCTCCTGCTTTGGATTTTGCTATGATAAAATTTTTTTTAAAAGAGCCTTTAATAAAAGAAAGAAGACTAGGTTATAGTGTGGCAAATTCACCTCTTCTTCTCCATGACAACAGATAAAGAAGCTGTAACCATGACAACAGTAATGGGCCACGGAGATTAGGGGCAGACTGGAGATTAGGCCTCCAAGAGCAAAGAAAAGTCCTGATTGGCTCTTTATTGAGACCTTATGTGAAGACAAGTTACTGTTGAGAGAAAGCATGGAGGATTACCAAGAACAAAATGATTGCCCCTGTATAAAGTAAGAAGTCTCTCTTTTGTTAAAAATGTGTCCGTTCCTTTTCATATAACAACTGTTGAAATTGAGGTAAAGAGTCCATGATTAATTTTAGTCTGATCTTGATTTGATAAATCGAGTCTAAACTAATTGTGTAAGAAGATACTTTGGAAGCCTGGAGTGAAAAGCATCTGAGTGAACCCCCCTGACAGATCCTCATTCCACCCAGCAGTTTCCTTCTTGGCAGCCCCTGAAGGGTGGAGAAACCAGCTCATTTTTGATGTGGTACCCCCATAAGCAGAGTGCTCTTGGGGAAGAAGGATTTGAAAATTTATCTCCTGTTATTTTAAAGCTTATCTTTTTGACTTCTTAAAAATTCTCAAAAGATTTTTCCAAGTCATCATTGTTTACATTTTGTTTAAAATTTTTTTTTGGAAAAATGTCTTAAAAGGATCTCATATTCTTTAAACTGATGAGATGTATAGGTATTACCTTTGAGAAAATGTACTGTCTATGATTTCACATGGATGCCTTGATAATGGGGGTATTCATTATTTTTGAAGTGATAAATTTATAGACATGAGAGTGTTTGGTCAAATGATGTGAATATTTTTTCATTTTAAAGCCTTTTGCCAAATTGAATTCTAAAGAGATTGTATTCTTAGACTTCAGCTGACAGCACAGAGCTTGCCATACCCTGACTAATACTACATACGAACATTCTTTAAAGTCTTGCTACCCAGACAGATTTTTAAATCGACTTTATTCTGACTTTTAGATTTTATTTAAATGTTCATTTCTTTTATTGTCAGGTTGAATCTTGTTTTTAATAAAATTATTCATTATTTGATTTTCAGACATTCATATTTATGATAGATATTAACTGTATGTCTGTTAGCTATTCTACAAATACTATGAGTCACTCTTTACAGAGGAAACACACCTAAAGTAAGTCAAGAAGAAAGGAGGATTTAAGTGAATGAAATGGACTTGTTTAAGTGGGAACTGCCTGTGGCGCGGCCCTGGGGAACCGCAAGTGGTTCAGCCTGCAGAGAGCATGATCAGTATCTGCATCAAAATGCAGTGTGCACGCAGGCGAGCCCGGGAGACCAGTGGCCTCATCTCCTCCGCCCTAGGAGGGCTGCAGAGGATAGGTGCTTGCTGCATATTTGCCGAGGGAGTAGAGCTAATATGAACCTGAGCAAGTCTCTGCCCAAAGCTGTTATTTTTCTGGCGACAGAACACGTGAGGCTGTTGTGCGGGAAGGCGAATGCTCTGGAATTACACTCAGCTTACGGTGCAGGAAGTAGGAAGATAAACCCCAGTGTGTGTCTGCAGAGGCCGGTGCGGCCTTGGCTCCCGGCGTCCCCAGGGAGGGTGCTCTTCAGTGGCAATCCGCCAGGGGGCTCCCTCCCGGCCCCGTTTCCCTCCCGACTCCTCCCGGGTCTTTCCTGGGATCGCCGTCCAGATAAAGCGTGCGCCCTCAGGGCCTCTGCACGGGGAGGCAAACCAAGGGAAATGGCAGACAGCAGCAAGGCCAGCCGGCAGAGTGAGACGCTTGCGTTCCTCTGAGGTAACGAGTAAGCCCAGAGGAGGAAGACGAGAGAGTGATGAGCCGGTGTGTCTTCGTACAGCTGGATGCTGGTCGCTGCACAGGGAAAGAATTCAAGGGAGATGAGCGGAAGGTAAACGGGGGACCTGGAAGGCCGTTGTGCGAGTCTGGTGAGAGAGTGACCGTGTGGAGAGAAGCCGAGATGCGGAGATGAGCTAGGGCAGAGGTAGCAGGTGCCTCCATGAAGGGGCACCCTCGCGGGGCGAGCGGGGGGCGGTCAGGCAGAGGGGACGGTGCTTAGGGTTGTAGGCTACAGATTTGAGAAGACAGGTAGACACAGCTGGGTCAAGCGGCCCTGGAGGAGAAGCAGGCTGAGGGGGAGTGATAAATTCACTTCAGCCTGAGTTTGAGCTGTCCACGGTGTGCGGACGCAAAGGTTTTTGTCAAGGAGCTTAACGCCTGTATTTTTAACAGAGATGCTCCTTACCTGGCATCCGTCTGTCCCCTCCCCTTATTACTCCATCGTGAAAGTTGACTGACTCACCACCAGTCTTCCATTCATTTCAAATACCCTGCTGATCAAGAAAGCGAGGGGGGAATTGTGTCTGCAAAGAAGCTGGCTAAGAACCTGTGCAGCTAGAAATAACCGAAAGCTTTTTGCAGCTCTTGAAAACCTCTCTTTCTAACTGTGTTGTAAACTGGTTAAGTTTCCAGGACCGTTGGGAAATAAGAGAACCTCCTGCCTCCCAAATGGATTTTCCAGTGAACAGGAGTTTAGTTCACAGCAGGAAGGCCCACTCAACTAGCCCCTGGAGAAAGAAAATGCAAGAATGGAGACTAACTTCAGTAAGAATTAGAGAAAATGGCCCACCAAAGCCAGCTTGAAGATTCAGTGTAGACAAATGGGTACTTGTGCTTTGGGGCCAGAAATCACCTGTCAAAGTGAAATATATGTTCCTTAGACTTGGGGACTTGAACAAATAAGAAGAAAATGGAAACATCCAGCAAATATTAATTATGAATTCACAAATACATACACACACAAACATACTCTCATTTAACTACAAACATCTGTTAAAGATTATAAATGTCCCTAAGATATTTGAAAAACCAGTTTTCCACCTGTGGATGATTCAGTAATTCCTATAAATAACAGTCATTGAATTTGGGTATAAATATGGTGATACTCAACAAGTATGGTACAATGGTAATTCTCGATCTCCGGTGGGATTTTCAGTCTTTCCTTCTATTATCATTGCTAGCAGAATTGCTTCTACTTGTTATATCTTTCAACATTTAGTTTACTACTTTTAATTTTGTGTGCTCATTGGAAACAGTAAAACAAGGTCCTTCACATTGTATCTAGAATGATGTAAAAGGGCAGTCAGAGTGGAATAAGATTTTATAGTAACTGCTTGGTTATCTAAAGCATGTATGAGTACTTGGAAGAAATTCCCTGATAGGCCAGTGGTTAGGACTCAGTGCTGCTGGTGCCTAGGTTCAATCCCTGGTTGATGGACTAAAATCCCACAAGCCACAGGGTGCAGCCAAAACAAAAAATACCAGTAGTAAGTCTATATTCCCTGTTTCATGCTGAAACTGAACATTTTTGCTTATGGTCATGAATCCCTTTAGCAGCAGAAACTGGCCATATATGATGGAATCATATTATTAGTTTGCCAATATTTTATGAACTCCAAGAAATCCTAGTACATTTTTTATTGAGATATAGTTGGTTAGATAATATTGTGATAGTTTCAACTGTATAACAAAATGATTTGGATATATATTTTTTTCTGAAATATATGTGTGTGTGTTATATATATGTATGTATTTTTTTCCCATATAGGTTACTAAAAACAAATACAGTATAGTTCCCCATGCTACACAGTAGGTCCTTTTGGTTATCTATGTTATATATAGTAGTCGGGGAGGGATAATTTAGGAGTTTGAAATTAACATGTACACTGTAATACACCTTCGATTCCACTGCTGTGTCTGCTTTCTCTTTCCTTCCTTCCTTTAGAATGGATGGGAATGCACCATTCCGCGTTTGCTGACGGCCTTCCTTGCCTTCCTGCACGTTTCCTGCCCATGTCCCCTCACTTCTGACAGCCTCCTCTCCTTCCTTCGTAGCCATCCTGAGCTCCAGCATCCTCCCATCCGCTCCCAGAGACGTGGTCCCTGTCCTGGTCTCTAGTCGGTTTGTCCGCCTCAGCTGGCGCCCACCTGCAGAAGCAAAAGGGAACATTCAAACTTTCACGGTCTTCTACTCCAGGGAAGGTGACAACAGGTAGGTGCAACCAAGAAATTCAGCTTAACCCACCACGTCTTTAAATGTAAGACTGTGTTGTGATGGTGGTGGGAGGTCTTGAGCAGGATTTTGGAGACCGTGAGAAGTCTCTGCCCTCTGCCTTTCACTCGTTATTCAGTGGAGATAATTGAGTTGCTTGTGTGGCTTTTTTAAAGCAGGATTGTGTACAGAAGCAAATTCAGGGGTTTTATTTTTTTATTTTTTATTTTCAGTACATTGAGTCTACTCATAAAAACATTCTAAAAATGTACAACTTTTCCTTTTAAACAAAATATAGTAAAACATTTTTAAAAAAACCTGAATAGACTATTTGACACTTACAATTCAAAATCAAAGTAGCAGAATATTAAATATTTACAAAACTGTATCTTTTAAAGATATGTATAAAGTTACATGCAATTGAGTTGGCATAAAAGAATGGCTCAAAAATGGGAGATTTCCCCTCATTCCTAAAAAGAAAATACATCCAGTAGAAGCTGTGTACATGAATTTTTTAGTCTCAGTACCAAAGCCTCTCTTTGTGCATCTAAGAACTTTAGATGTGTGAGGGGCTTCTTATAATAGCAGGGTGAGGTGTCCGGTGCAAATTCATTTATTTATAGAAAACTTCTTTGAAAAAAGACAAGCATGTAAATATATGCTATTAGGCTTTTTCTAAGTCTCCTTGAAAAGCATGTGAATATATGCTATCAGGCTTTAAGTCTTTTTGTCAAAGTGTTAAACAGAATTCTTAATTCTTCATTAAGAATTAAGCTATGTATTGATAGAATCAAATGTGGGAGAACCAGTGTGGTGAGGTTGCAGTCTCAGCTCTGTCACTGACGTGAGGTGATCTCCAGAAAACCACATAACTTCTCTACGTCTCATTTCATTCTTGAATAAAGAGAAACTAGTAGTACTTACCTTAAAAGTTTTTGTTATGATTAAATTAGGTTGCAATTTTAAAAGTCACTCAAGAGCAGGAGTCTTTAATATTATTGTCTAGGCAAAGTTACAGATAAGGCAATAGCACCCCACTCCAGTACTCTTGCCTGGAAAATCCCATGGACAGAGGAGCCTGGTAGGCTGCAGTCCATGGGGTCACTGAGGGTCGGACACAACTGAGCGACTTCACTTTCACTTTTCACTTTCATGCATTGGAGAAAGAAATGGCAACCCACTCCAGTGTTCTTGCCTGGAGAATCCCAGGGACAGGTGAGCCTGGTGGGCTGCTGTCTATGGGGCCACACAGAGTCGGACATGACTGACGCGACTTAGCAGTAGCAGCAGGCAAAGTTCAGTTCAGTTCAGTCACTCAGTCTTGTCCGACTCTTTGTGACCCCATGGACTGCAGCACATCAGGCCTCCCTGTCCATCACCAACTCCCGGAGTTTACTTAAACTTATGTCCATTGAGTCAGTGATGCCATCCAACCATCTCATCCTCTGTTGTCCCCTTCTCTTCCCGCCCTCAATCTTTCCCAGCATCAGGGTCTTTTCCAATGAGTCAGCTCTTCGCATCAGGTGGCTAAATTATTGGAGTTTCAGCTTCAGCATCAGTCCTTCCAAAGAATATTCTGGACTGATTTCCTTTAGGATGGACAAAAAGTTTTTGTGGTGATTAAATTAGGTTGCAATTATAAAAATCACTCAAGGGTTAAGAGTCTTTAATATTATCTAGGCCAAATTGTGCTGTATACATCCGGTTTCAAGATTACAAGCTCCTGTTGTTTACTGACTTCTTTTTTGTTTTATTTTTTCTGATTTTTTTTTCTTCCTTAAACTGTTTCATGATTTGAAGGCTTTGAAGTTTGATTTGTAAGTCTGTAATAGATATTGTTTAAGTTCCAGTCTATAAGAATAAACTGTACATAATATCTCATTTCTTTAAATTCATTATGCTTATTTTATAGTCTACATTTGACCATTCTAATATCTGCTGTCTTTGTGTGTCTGATTCAGCAATATGTTTCTTCTGACTCTTTTTCATGGGAGCTTATTTTTCTTCCCATGTTTGGGTGATTCTTGATTGTGAGCTCTAGTCCTTAGAAATTTGTCTGAGGGAATTTTTGAGGCCCAGATTTAAAGTACATTCTCCTGGGAAGATTTGCTTTCCCAAAATGAGTCCGTGATAAACCAAGTTCCTGTTAAGATGTATTTGGGCCATGCGGGCCTCATGTGCTTAGTCCCTCAGTCGTGTCCGACTCTGCAACCCCATGGACTATAGCCCACCGGGCTCCTCTGTCAGGGGATTCTCCAGGCAAGAATACTGGAGTGGGTTGCCATGCTCTCCTCCAGGGAATCTTCCAGACCCAGGGACTGAGTTCAGCTCTCCCACATTGCAGGAGGCTTCTTTACGATGGAGCCACCAGGGAGGCAGGTCTCATACTGATATTTCATTAGTTATCAGAAAGTCCATTAAGTATTTGTTTTTCTACCATTTTTAACATATCAACTGAAGTGGGTAAATGCAGACTTGTGTTAAGCAATTTTAAGAGAGGGTTTTTTTTTTTTTTTTCCTGTTCCAACTAAGTTAAAACTGACACTGGGATATAATTTCATTTCATTTTCATTTTCCACTGAAGCTTGCTTTTTTTCAGGATCCTGGCTATATGCAGGGTTCTTTAATAAGACCTTATACCCTACTTTAACTACAAACTTTGTTTCTTTTAGTTTCTAAAATTTGTAGGTCGAGACGTCTATTGATGGGCAAGTACCCTGAGTTAAAGAGTCATCCTGCAAGTCTGCCTTCCCACTCTAACTCTCTTATTTTGCTGCCAGCATATTCATGGGTAATTTTTTTTTTCTTTCTAAGAGATTTTGAATAATTTACCCAGTATTTTAAGTATGCTGTAACAAAAGCATTTTTTCACCTACTATCCAGTTAGCCATATTGCCTGAAATGGAGTCTGTTATATTTTTCAAATGCCCATAGGATTGGTATCATTGTTATCTATCATTAATTATTGGCACTTGCACAGGTACATTTGCATTTAAGCATGTTAAATGTTTGGAACTTTTATTTAACATTAAAGCATAAAGCCATTCTGTAAATATCTCACTTAGAATGAGTCAGAAAGCTAGGGAGTTTTCTTAACGGAGCTTCCCATTCCATTTTTAAAGCATTTTGTAATTTTCTCTCCTCATTATATTTCGGGTTTTTTTTTTTAATATTGCCAATTAAAGATGATTCAAAGATGAGCATGTAAAAGCTGAATTTACATCAGAGAAACATTATGTTGCCAAATCCCAAGGTTCTGTAGACAAGAACACCTATTTTCAAATATACTCAGTGGACCTGCCTGTGCCTCTCACACAGAGAGAGAACAGCATCATTAAATTCTTTAATGGATGAGGATTTTGATAGGGTAACTAGGATCTTTACAAAATATCTGTTGGCTTGGCTGAGTTCCAATTCCCATCCTTCCACATTAAACCTCCTTTTAAATAACTAGTCCGAAGTGGCCATGCAGGAAATATGACCTGTTTTATGCATCTTTGTGTGTGCAATGTTTTAGAGGGACATGAGGGAAGAAGAGAGCAAGAGGGAAAAAGAAAGAGAGCTAGAGAAGCAGAAAGACCAAGAATGGACACGTGTCCTGTTGGGACCCAGGTGTCCGCAAGTCTGAGCTCACATTAATCCTAATGATGACTGACTATTCATTCTTCTGCGCAAGAAGAGACTGGATGGCCGTCACAACTATTACCTGTACTTCTTGAAGGCAGGTGGTGGGGAAGCCCAGATCGAAGTGTCAGGCTTCAGTCTCTCAAACTTGAGTGCTTTAGACACATGGTGATCTTTAGGAATCCTTCAGGGTCCGAAAGGGACAGTATACCTGGGCTGGCGGGAGTGGTCTTTAGTTCAAAAGGCTACAGTGTGATAGTCGGATGGCACGCTGAAACTTCTCTCCTGCTGCGTTTCAAAATGCTTTTCTTCTCAGTTCACAGAAGCTGTTAAAGTATATCCTTTTTAAGTTTCTGTTTTCCTTTACGATTTGACCTGCCTCTACCGTGAAAGGAAAGAAATACACCAGCGCCTATGGCCTGTGTTCCCTGGGGTCATTCATTACTGTGAAGAAGCAGACCTTTGTTTCAGCTTTATCTCTGCAACTATATAACTCTGTGACCTTAGGAGAAGCCTCTTAAGTTCCTTGCATGCAGCTGTGAAGACTGGAGGTAATAATTCTTGCCCACTTGTCTTCATTTGTTCACACGGGTTTCTTGGAGGCATCTTAAATTCAACCTGCCCAGAACCATACTCACTGTCTCCTCCTTAAGTATATATTTTCTTCACTTTTCTTGGTTTATGTTTGTCCCTTTCATCCTGTTGACCAAGCGAAAAAAACCAAGTCATGTTTCACTCCTCCAACTCTTAGCACTGCCGTTAGTCACCAGGTCCCTTCACATCTGTCTTGGCCACAGCTCAGCCATGTATGTCTCCTTTCTTTCTGTTATCTCCACTATCACTTATAAGATCTCTGACAATAGTTTCTCACCTTGTAATCCACCCTCCTCACTGTCTCAAGCTATCTTTTTGAAATATAGTTTGGATCACTCACTTCACTTCTTAAACAATGTGAAAGTGTTTTAAATTTAAATATGATCAAATTTCTATATAAAGACATGCACATAGCTACTACCAAATTCCCTTGAATGGAAATCTGTCTGCAATCTATACATAGATAGAGTGTAGTTCCTCTAATCTGTGATGGTTAAAAATATACCACATACGTCCAAATGGCTAGATTTGGAAATGGCACCACGATTTTATCAGATGTGAGTTTTGTGAATTTAATTATGTAAAAACCAGGAATAACATCTCTTTGCTGTGATGGGTGAAGGGAACATGAATTCTACTTATCAGAATTGCTGTGAGAACTAATTGAAAGAATTCAGTGAAAGCATCCAAGTTAGTCACTGCACAGTCGATGCAGGTCTCAGAATTGTTTGAGCTCTAAGACAGACAGTAATGGAAAAGACTGAAAATAAGGCTCAAAGCTGATGGTTGTATCACCATAACAAAGGGTTGCCATCTTTTATATGAACCACTTATGTTCAAAGCTGCTCACTTTTTCTGCTAATAAAAACATTTTATCCTTTATTCATCTACTGATATCTTCCTTACCTTTCAAACCCATAGATCAATCCTCCATACCCTCTTGGGCAGTTATTCCTCTGGCTGTACCGTGATTCTTGTCAACAGCACTCTGCAAATTTTCCATGCTCTCACTTTCAGACATCATACTTTCTCTGATTTTCCTGTTTCTCTCTTCTCAAATCTCCAGTACCTTCCCTCTCTCCTCCTCTTTAACTGACCTTTCTCCTAGTTTCCTGGAAAATAGTAGTACTCAGAATAGAAGTTGTATAAACCTCCATTTAAGACTCTGATTACAACCAACCTTGATTCCGTGGGGACCCTGCAGTTCATTGATTCTATGGTCTTCCATGGGCCCTCCTCCTTCGTGTTCTCCTTCACTTGTTAAAAGCTAAAATCCCACAGTCAATGCTTAGAAATACTGACATACACCAATGCTTTGCCTGTGATTCTCATTTAATATTAGTTTCTCGGAAAAAAAAAACAACAACTCAAGTAAAATAATTTTCTGCCTACTCTTTCTTGTGCTCTTGGAGCTGAATATACCTGGAAGAAAATATCGGCTATGCCGATAGTCTTGAAATTCTTAACTACTCATCTGGGAGTTAACATTTCACAGAGCAGTCAGCCTCTCTCACACACGACCCTAAATATATTTAAATCTCCAATACTTTCCCTCTTTCCCCTGCTCTTAATTAACCTTGCTTCTAATTTCCTGGAAAATAGTAGCACTAGGAATAGAAGTTGTATAAGCTGCGTATCTGACTTACCTGTCTCAGTGGATCTTTAAGTATGTAACCTGTCTTTCCTCAAATTGCTGTGAAAGAATTGGCCATGCTCTGAATAGGGCCAAATGTTCACTTACGTACTAGAACCCACCCTGCCTTGCAAAAAAAGAACAAAGCTTCAGCTCAGTCTTTCTCCTCCTCATCAGTGTTTCACATCTTGGGCTATCATGCCCATCAGCATACAAGCATGCATTTGTATTTTCTATCTCAACAAACCATTCCTCTCAGTCTCATTTCTCTTTTCTATCACCTCATTCTCTTCCCTTTTACAGCAACAGACCTCGAGTTGTCTAGGTGAGGTGAAAGTTGCTCAGTCCTATCCGACTCTTTGCAACTCCCTGGACTGTACAGTCCATGGAATTCTCCAGGCCAGAATACTGGAGTGGGTAGCCTTTCCCTTCTCCAGGAGATCTTCCCAACCCAGGGATCAAACCAAGGTCTCCCGCATTGCAAGCAGATTTTTTTACCAGCTGAGCCATAAGGGAAGCCTTGTCTAACTTTACTCAATACCTTGCCTCATATTCCAGTTATGATTCTATCCCTGGTATTTTACTGAAACCGATCTTATCAGGGTTTACCAGGTGGCATCCGTGAACAGAAAGACCAAGAATGGACACGTGTCCTGTTGGGACCCAGGTGTCCGCAAGTCTGAGCTCACATTAATCCTAATGATGACTGACTATTCATTCTTCTGCGCAAGAAGAGACTGGATGGCCGTCACAACTATTACCTGTACTTCTTGAAGGCAGGTGGTGGGGAAGCCCAGATCGAAGTGTCAGGCTTCAGTCTCTCAAACTTGAGTGCTTTAGACACATGGTGATCTTTAGGAATCCTTCAGGGTCCGAAAGGGACAGTATACCTGGGCTGGCGGGAGTGGTCTTTAGTTCAAAAGGCTACAGTGTGATAGTCGGATGGCACGCTGAAACTTCTCTCCTGCTGCGTTTCAAAATGCTTTTCTTCTCAGTTCACAGAAGCTGTTAAAGTATATCCTTTTTAAGTTTCTGTTTTCCTTTACGATTTGACCTGCCTCTACCGTGAAAGGAAAGAAATACACCAGCGCCTATGGCCTGTGTTCCCTGGGGTCATTCATTACTGTGAAGAAGCAGACCTTTGTTTCAGCTTTATCTCTGCAACTATATAACTCTGTGACCTTAGGAGAAGCCTCTTAAGTTCCTTGCATGCAGCTGTGAAGACTGGAGGTAATAATTCTTGCCCACTTGTCTTCATTTGTTCACACGGGTTTCTTGGAGGCATCTTAAATTCAACCTGCCCAGAACCATACTCACTGTCTCCTCCTTAAGTATATATTTTCTTCACTTTTCTTGGTTTATGTTTGTCCCTTTCATCCTGTTGACCAAGCGAAAAAAACCAAGTCATGTTTCACTCCTCCAACTCTTAGCACTGCCGTTAGTCACCAGGTCCCTTCACATCTGTCTTGGCCACAGCTCAGCCATGTATGTCTCCTTTCTTTCTGTTATCTCCACTATCACTTATAAGATCTCTGACAATAGTTTCTCACCTTGTAATCCACCCTCCTCACTGTCTCAAGCTATCTTTTTGAAATATAGTTTGGATCACTCACTTCACTTCTTAAACAATGTGAAAGTGTTTTAAATTTAAATATGATCAAATTTCTATATAAAGACATGCACATAGCTACTACCAAATTCCCTTGAATGGAAATCTGTCTGCAATCTATACATAGATAGAGTGTAGTTCCTCTAATCTGTGATGGTTAAAAATATACCACATACGTCCAAATGGCTAGATTTGGAAATGGCACCACGATTTTATCAGATGTGAGTTTTGTGAATTTAATTATGTAAAAACCAGGAATAACATCTCTTTGCTGTGATGGGTGAAGGGAACATGAATTCTACTTATCAGAATTGCTGTGAGAACTAATTGAAAGAATTCAGTGAAAGCATCCAAGTTAGTCACTGCACAGTCGATGCAGGTCTCAGAATTGTTTGAGCTCTAAGACAGACAGTAATGGAAAAGACTGAAAATAAGGCTCAAAGCTGATGGTTGTATCACCATAACAAAGGGTTGCCATCTTTTATATGAACCACTTATGTTCAAAGCTGCTCACTTTTTCTGCTAATAAAAACATTTTATCCTTTATTCATCTACTGATATCTTCCTTACCTTTCAAACCCATAGATCAATCCTCCATACCCTCTTGGGCAGTTATTCCTCTGGCTGTACCGTGATTCTTGTCAACAGCACTCTGCAAATTTTCCATGCTCTCACTTTCAGACATCATACTTTCTCTGATTTTCCTGTTTCTCTCTTCTCAAATCTCCAGTACCTTCCCTCTCTCCTCCTCTTTAACTGACCTTTCTCCTAGTTTCCTGGAAAATAGTAGTACTCAGAATAGAAGTTGTATAAACCTCCATTTAAGACTCTGATTACAACCAACCTTGATTCCGTGGGGACCCTGCAGTTCATTGATTCTATGGTCTTCCATGGGCCCTCCTCCTTCGTGTTCTCCTTCACTTGTTAAAAGCTAAAATCCCACAGTCAATGCTTAGAAATACTGACATACACCAATGCTTTGCCTGTGATTCTCATTTAATATTAGTTTCTCGGAAAAAAAAAAAACAACAACTCAAGTAAAATAATTTTCTGCCTACTCTTTCTTGTGCTCTTGGAGCTGAATATACCTGGAAGAAAATATCGGCTATGCCGATAGTCTTGAAATTCTTAACTACTCATCTGGGAGTTAACATTTCACAGAGCAGTCAGCCTCTCTCACACACGACCCTAAATATATTTAAATTTCCAATACTTTCCCTCTTTCCCCTGCTCTTAATTAACCTTGCTTCTAATTTCCTGGAAAATAGTAGCACTAGGAATAGAAGTTGTATAAGCTGCGTATCTGACTTACCTGTCTCAGTGGATCTTTAAGTATGTAACCTGTCTTTCCTCAAATTGCTGTGCAGGAATTGGCCATGCTCTGAATAGGGCCAAATGTTCACTTACGTACTAGAACCCACCCTGCCTTGCAAAAAAAGAACAAAGCTTCAGCTCAGTCTTTCTCCTCCTCATCAGTGTTTCACATCTTGGGCTATCATGCCCATCAGCATACAAGCATGCATTTGTATTTTCTATCTCAACAAACCATTCCTCTCAGTCTCATTTCTCTTTTCTATCACCTCATTCTCTTCCCTTTTACAGCAACAGACCTCGAGTTGTCTAGGTGAGGTGAAAGTTGCTCAGTCCTATCCGACTCTTTGCAACTCCCTGGACTGTACAGTCCATGGAATTCTCCAGGCCAGAATACTGGAGTGGGTAGCCTTTCCCTTCTCCAGGAGATCTTCCCAACCCAGGGATCAAACCAAGGTCTCCCGCATTGCAAGCAGATTTTTTTACCAGCTGAGCCATAAGGGAAGCCTTGTCTAATTTTACTCAATACCTTGCCTCATATTCCAGTTATGATTCTATCCCTGGTATTTTACTGAAACCGATCTTATCAGGGTTTACCAGGTGGCATCCGTGATGCTAAACCCAATAGTCAATTTCTGGTCCTCTCATTGCTTGGATAGTTAGCAAATGTCACTGTTGATCACTTCCCCTATCAGTAAACATATTCTTCCCTTGGATTCTGTAATACACATTCTCCTGATTCTATTCCAGTCCTATGGCCACTCATTTTCAGACTTTTTCGTGTTTTTTTTTTTTTTTGCATGTTACTCTTTGTTTCCCTGACCTATAAATATTAAGTTGCCCTAGAACTCAGACTTTGGAGATATCACTTCATGTAGTTTGTGACTTTATATCAATATTTTGTCAATATGTTGATGCCTTCTAAATGTGTACACCTGGACCTGGTGTTTTAACTGCAGTTCTGAATCATATAGCCCAATTCCTTTCTTATTTCTCAACTTTGACTTGTCATGAGCATCTAAAACTTCTAAATGAAATATCTATTTTCCTTCAACCTCAATCCCCTTCCAAAACTTTGTCATGCCAGAGGTTCCTCCATCTCAGTAAAATCTGCATATTTCTCATTACTCAAGCCAAAGTCTTTGGAGTAATTGTTAAGACCTCTTTTTTTCCTCAAACCCTACATCAATCCATCATCAAGTCTTAGCAGCACTGCCAAAATAGATCATGAATCCTTGATAAAATAGGATACCTGATTTTTGCTACAAAATAATACTAAAAGACTGGCTTTTGTGATTTATTTTAAGCTGACTGATGGGAATAACGTGGGTCATCATATCATTCTATCTAATTTTGTATTGCTCAGAATTTTCTATGATTAAAAAAGTTGACTGTATAAATGAAAATAAAACATATACTGAATCCTGCCACTTCTTACTTCTTACAATCATCAAGTCTCATCCATACTATTGCTGCTGCTGCTGCTAAGTCGCTTCAGTTGTGTCCGACTCTCTGCGACTCCATAGACGGCAGCCCACCAGGCTCCCCTGTCCCTGGGATTCTCCAGGCAAGAACACTGGAGTGGGTTGCCATTGCCTTCTCCAGTGCATGAAAGTGGAAAGTCAAAGTGAAGTCGCTCAGTCATGTCCAACTCTTAGCGACCCCATGGACTGCAGCCAACCAGGCTCCTCCATCCATGGGATTCTCCAGGCAAGAGTATTGGAGTGCTACAACCTCTCAAGTCTATTCTTATCTTAGCAGCTGAAGTTAACCTGGAGTTCACACAAGTGAAAACCTATCTCATTCAGAGAAGTATCAGAAATCCTTCTTGATCTGGCCCCATGTCACCTTCCGAACGTCATCATTCGTATTTACTGTTTTCTTACTCACTCCTCTCCAGTCTCCCTGATGTCTCTGCATTTCCTCTATTTACCAAGAATCCTTCTCCCTCGAGACCAGTGTCCTAATTCTACAGTCTCCCTAGAATGCTCCTCCCCTCAAACGTTGGAATGGATCATTCTATCTGTCACTAAGTCTTTGTAGAGATGGTATCTTCTCTTGAAAGTTTTATCTGACTGCTAACCTTCCCCTTGTCCTTATTCATTCTTATTTTTCACCACTAAGTTATTACCTTTTAATTATTGTTTCCTGAATCCCTTTTCTCACCACCAGAATATAAGCATTATGTGGGTAAGAATGTTGTTATCACTGTTATTCACTGAGCTATTCTCAGCACCCAGAGCAATGCCTAACTTACAGGAAAACCTCACACAATAGTTGTTGAGTTGAAGTTCCAATTGAAATGTCAGTCACCATGTGAAACTCTCCAGGGTCCTATAGGTCAGAAGTCATCAATTTCTCCTTTATCTGCCCCTTTCACTTTGATTATGTGACTATGGTAAGTATTTGGCACCTTGTAGCTGGTTTTGTGTTTGTTTGACTATATGTGTATTTCTCTCCCCAGCAATTGAGACAGGATCTTATTTATAATTCTGTATCCAAGTGTCTAGTTTCCTAACTTCTGCAGATGTTTACTGATCAGAACTGATAAGATAAACATGGCAGAGAGGCAGATGTTATATTCTTAATAGATTTTTCCTCAACCAATAAAGCAAACTGTGTTACTGAGAAGATGAAAACACTGACTGCAATTCAACGGAAACTTTTTAAATTGAGAAACAAAAAGTCGATTTTGAAACTTGATTCTACTAACTTGGTTCATTTTCTGTTTTCTGTCTCTCAACTAGAACAAACATGAGCCATGTGTCTCTGAGCGATTAGCTGGGATGCTTATTTGCCCGTATAGGTTTATTTAGCCCCTTAACACAACAGCTTTTTAAAAGGTAGTGGATTTAAGTTCGCCTCAGATTTGCGATGGCTTTGTCAGGCAAATTACTCCAGCTCAGATTATCATTAATCTGTCTGACTGGTTAATGGTGTCAATAATGCAAGTGCCACGGTTAACATTTTTTATTCAGTCCCTCAGGAGCTTTCATTGCATAAGTCAGAGGGCAACATAAATTCTAGAACCTGAAAGCCAGAATTCACAGACATCCAGCTGTCTCTCCCTACTACCTAAAAATCTTTAGAATGGAGAATGATCTTAGGGATCAAAATCCAACTTTCTGCTACTTAAACATCTAGCAGCTGATGCCCAAGGGAGGGGTCAGTTGCATCCCTAAGACCACAGAGTAAGCATCCACACTGAGATACTGACAGCAAGCATTTATTGACTACTCACTGGTACCAGGAACCAGGCATCTTACGTAAATTATCTTATTTCATCCTCACAGCAAAACATTATCCAGACGAGGCTTAAAGAGGTTTATACCTCTGCTGTACAGCTGGCAAGTGGTGGCACCAAGAGTGAATGCAGGCCTGCCTCCGGAGCAGGTGTTTTCATCTCTACACCTGCTTATTCTCAGCAGTTAGTGGATTAATCTGGAAGAGAATCCAACTTTCTTGATATTTTCAGAATTAGGATATGGATTTCTTTGACAGGCTTCTTTCTGATAATTCTCTGACTTAATGGTGAGGCTGATTTGCATCCTTTATTTACTATGTAAAGCACAGTACCAAATTTTTATATGTATGTAGAACGTTATACCTTCCATCCAGCAATCTAAAATTATATATGGAGTGTGACTCAGTGTATTCACAAGGTTAAGGCTTTGAGGCTGTGAAATTGAACTTCCTGAGCTTTGATTCTGGCTCAGAATTGAACTGTCCAGGTGGCCTTGGGCCAGTTACTGGTGCCTTCATTTCCTCATGTGGAATAATAATAGTGCCTGACATATAAGGTAGTGATGAGTATTAAACAGGGTTGAGAAAGTGCCTATAACACTTGGTCATTGCCTGGGATAGATGGATCCATGGGATGGATTCATGTAAGTTGGAAGTGAAAATAAATGAAATAAAGGCATTTCCCAATTCATGTTTAAAGAGAAGTTTGTCGCTTTCACAAATGTTAGCATGTTTGATTCTCAGGTAAGGCTGGTATGATAATCTCTGTTTTACAAATGAGTTTTCCTGGCTTAATTCAGAAAGTCTACAAAGCATCAAGAATATACAGAACTGTGCAAAAAAGATCTTCATGACCCAGATAACCACTATGGTGTGATCACTCACCTAGAGCCAGACATCCTGGAATGCAAAGTCAAATGGGCCTTAGGAAACATCACTATGAACAAAACTAGTGGAAGTGATGGAATTCCAGTTGAGCTATTTCAAATCTTAAAAGATGATGCTGTGAAAGTGCTGCACTCAATATGCCATCACATTTGGAAAACTCAGCAGTGGCCACAGGATGAAAAGGTCAGTTTTAATTCCAATCCCAAAGAAAGGCAATGCCAAAGAATGCTCAAACTACTGCATAATTGCCCTCATGTCATACTCTAGTAGAGTAATGCTCAAAATTCTTCAAGTCAGGCTTCAACAGTACTTGAACTAAAAACTTCCAGATGTTCAAGCTGAATTTAGGAGAGGAACCTAAGATCACAGGAACCAGAGATAAAACTGTCAACTTCCATTGGATCATCAAAAAAGCAAGAGAGTTCCAGAAAAACATCTACTTCTGATTGAACTCAAAATTCTTCAAGTCAGGCTTCAACAGTACTTGAACTAAAAACTTCCAGATGTTCAAGCTGAATTTAGGAGAGGAACCTAAGATCACAGGAACCAGAGATAAAACTGTCAACTTCCATTGGATCATCAAAAAAGCAAGAGAGTTCCAGAAAAACATCTACTTCTGATTGATGACTATGCCAAAGCCTTTGATTGTGTGGATCACCACAAACTGTGGGAAATTCTGAAAGAGATGGGAATACCAGATCACCTGACCTGCCTTCTGAGAAATCTGTATGGAAGTCAAGAAGCCACAGTTAGAACTGGATATGGAAAAATAGACTGGTTCCAAATCGGGAAAGGAGTATGTCAAGGCTGTATATTGTCACCCTGCCTATTTAACTTTTATGCAGAATACATCATGTGAAATACCAGGCTGGATGAAGCACAAATTAGAATCAAGATTGCCAGGAGAGATATCAATAACCTCAAATATGCAGATGACACCACCCTTATGGCAGAAAGTGAACTAAAGAGCCTCTTGATGAAAGTGAAAGAGGAGAGTGAAGAAGCTTACTTAAAACTCAGCATTCAAAAAGCTAATCATGTCATCCTGTCCCATCACTTTCATGGCAAATAGATGGGGAAACAGTGGAAACAGTGAGAGGCTTTATTTTCTTGGGCTCCAAAATCACTGCAGATGGTGACTGCAGCCATGAAATTAAAAGACACTTACTCCTTGGAAGAAAAGCTATGACCAACCTAGACAACATATTAAGAAGCAGAGACATTACTTTGCCAACAAAAGTCCATCTAGTCAAAGCTATGGTTTTTCCAGTAGTCATGAATGGATGTGAGAATTGGACTATAAAGAAAGCTGAATGCCAAAGAATTGATGCTTTTGAACTGTGGTGTTGGAGAAAACTCTTGAGAGTCCCTTGGACTGCAAGGAGATCCAACCAGTCCATCCTAAAGAAAATCAGTTCTGGGTGTTCATTGGAAAGACTGATGCTGAAGCTGAAGCTCCAATACTTTGGCCACCTGATGGGAAGATCTGACTCATTGGAAGAGACCCTGTGCTGGGAAAGATTAAAGGTGGGAGGAGAAGGGGACGACAGAGGATGAGATGGTTGGATGGCATCTCCAACTCAATGGATATGAGTTTGAGCAAGCTCCAGGAGTTAGTGATGGACAGGAAAGCCTGGTGTGCTGCACTCCATGGGGTTGTAAAGAATTGAACATGACTGAGTGACTGAACTGAGCTGACAAAGCTTCACCTAAGAAGCTATACAATTCAGTTCAGTTCAGTTCAGTCGCTCAGTCGTGTCCGACTCTTTGCAACCCCATGAATCACAGCACACCAGGCCTCCCTGTTCATCACCATCTCTCGGAGTTCACTCAGACTCATGTCCATTGAGTCCATGATGCCATCCAGCCATCTCATCCTTGGTCATCCCCTTCTCCTGTCCCCAATCCCTCCCAGCATCAGAGTCTTTTCCAGTGAGTCACCTCTTCACATGAGGTGGCCAAAGTACTGGAGTTTCAGCTTTAGCATCATTCCTTTCAAAGAAATCCCAGGGCTGATCTCCTTCAGAATGGACTGGTTGGATCTCCTTGCAGTCCAAGGGACTCTCAAGAGTCTTCTCCAACACCACAGTTCAAAAGCATCAATTCTTTGGTGCTCAGCTNCCAAAGGTCCACATGATTTTACATTCCAGGATGTCTGGCTCGAGATGAATGACCACACCATCGTGGTTATCCACGTCATTAAGACCTTTTTTGTCTGGTTTTGTGTATTCTTGATACCCCTTCTTAATATCTTCTGCTTCTGTTAGGTCCATATAATTTCTGTCCTTTATTGTGCCCATCTTTGCATGAAATGTTCCCTTGGTGTGTCTAATTTTCTTGAAGAGATCTCTAATCTTTCCCATTCTGTTATTTTGCTCTGTTTGTTTACATTAATTACTTAGGAAGGCTTTCCTATCTCTCCTTGCTCTTCTTTGGAATTCTGCATTCAAATGAGTATATCTTGCCCTTTTTTGCCTTTCACTTCTCTTCTTTTTTCAGCTATTTCTAAGGACTCCTCAGACAGCCATTTTCCTTTTTATGTTTCTTTTTCATGGGGATGGTTTTATTACAGCCTCCTGTACAATGCATGAACCTCCATAGTTCTTCAGGCACTGTGTATCAAATCTAATCCCTTGAATCTATTTCTCACTTCCACTGTATAATCATAAGAGATTTGATTTAGGTCATACCTGAATGGTCTAGTGGTTTTCCGTACTTCCTTCAATTTAAGTCTGAATTTGGCAATAAGGAATTCATGATCTGAGCCACAGTCAGCTCCCTGTCTTGTTTTTGCTGACTGTAAAGAGTTTCACCATCTTCGGCTGCAAAGAATATAATCAATCTGATTTTGGTATTGACCATCTGATGATGTCCATGTGTAGAGTCTTCTCTTGTGTTGTTGGATGAGGGTGTTTGCTATGACCAGTGGGTTCGCTTGACAAAACTTTATTAGCCTTTGCCTTTCTTCATTTTGTACTCGAAGGCCGAATCTGCCTGTTACTCTAGGTATCTCTTCCACTTTTGCATTCCAGTCCCCTAGGATAAAAAGGACGTCTTGTTTTTGGTGTTAGTTTTAGAAGGTCTTGTAGGTCTTCATAGAACCATTCAACTTCAGCTTCTTCGGCATTAGTGGTTGGGGCATAGACTTTGGATTACTTTGATATTGACTTTGTTTGCTTTGAAAATGAATTGAGATCATTCTGTCATTTTTGAGATGGCACCCAAGTTCTACATTTTGGAATCTTTTGTTGACTATGATGGCTACTCCATTGCATGTAAGGGATTCTTGCTCACAGTAGTAGATGTAATGGTGATCTGAATTAAATTCACCCATTCCAGTCCATTTTAGTTCACTGAATCCTAAAATGCCAATGTTCACTTTTGCCATCTCCTGTTTGACCACTTCCAATTTACCTTGATTCATGGATCTAATATTCCAGGTTCATAAGCAATATTGTTCTTGAAAGCATTGGACTTGGCTTCCGTCACCAGTCACATCGACAAATGGGTGCTGCTTTCCCTTTGGCTCTGTCTCTTGGCTCAGACGGTAAAAGCGTCTGTCTACAATGCGGGAGACCCGGGTTCGATCCCTGGGTCGGGAAGATCCCTGGAGAAGGAAATGGCAACCCACTCCAGTATTCTTGCCTGGAAAATCCC
>SJYX01004685.1:58152-107229 GCA_006410675.1 Oreotragus oreotragus
AACCATTCAATATCACAGTTATCCAAGTCTATGCCCCAACCAGTAATGCTGAAGAAGCTGAAGTTGAACGGTTTTATGAAGACCTACAAGACCTTGTAGAACTAACACCCAAAAAAGATGTCCTTTTCATTCTAGGGGACTGGAATGTTAAAGTAGGAAGTCAAGAAACACCTGGAGTAACAGGCAAATTTGGCCTTGGAATGCAGAATGAAGCAGGGCAAAGACTAATAGAGTTTTGCCAAGAAAATGCACTGGTCATAGCAAACACCCTCTTCCAGCAACAAAAGAGAAGACTCTACACATGGACATCACCAGATGGTCAATACCGAAATCAGATTGATTATATTCTATGCAGCCAAAGATGGAGAAGCTCTATACAGTCAACAACAAGAAGCTATACAATTAGGAAATATTATAAGCAAGGATTTTAATGAAAGTTTCTAGTCCACTGATCTCTTTACTATAGCATACAGAGTAAAAGATACTTCCTAAAGGACTGTGGAAGTTCAGATGGGAGAAATAAAACACTTTCATAAGCATCATTCGGTTTAATCCTCACAGATACCCTGTGAGTTTGGCAGATAAGGGGCTGGTATCTTCTTTTTGCAAATGAAGCAGAAAAGGTTCCGAGACAGCCTCTGACTTGCTCAAGGTCACACGCCTGTTTTGTGGTAGAATAGACACTGGACAGGGGCTTCCAACTTGCAGCTGTTTGCTTTCCATGGCTCTATGCCACTTCAGGAAACCTCTACTCACTGCTTGAGATTAGAGACCAGTTTTTCATGACTGGCGTGGAGAATTCATTTTAGAATGCATTGTGCGTTAGGTTTTCAACACAGTTCAGTTCAGTTCAGTTCAGTTCAGTCGCTTAGTCATGTCCGACTCTTTGCAGCCCCATGAATCGCAGCACACCAGGCCTCCCTATCCATCACCATCTCCCGGAGTTCACTCAGACTCACGTCCATCGAGTCCGTGATGCCATCCAGCCATCTCATCCTCGGTCGTCCCCTTCTCCTCCTGCCCCCAATCCCTCCCAGCATTAGAGTCTTTTCCAATGAGTCAACTCTTCGCATGAGGTGGCCAAAGTACTGGAGTTTCAGCTTTAGCATCATTCCTTCCAAAGAAATCCAAAGATTGATCTCCTTGCAGTCCAAGGGACTCTCAAGAGTCTTCTCCAACACCATAGTTCAAAAGCATCGATTCTTCGGCTATCAGCTTTCTTCACAGTCCAACTTTCACATCCATACATGACCACAGGAAAAACCATAGCCTTGACTAGGCGGACCTTAGTCGGCAAAGTAATGTCTCTGCTTTTGAATATACTATCCAGGCTGGTCATAACTTTTCTTCCAAGGAGTAAGCGTCTTTTAATTTCATGGCTGCAGTCACCATCTGCAGTGATTTTGGAGCCCCAAAAAATAAAGTCTGACACTGTTTCCACTGTTTCCCCATCTATTTCCCATGAAGTGATGGGACCGGATGCCATGATCTTCGTTTTCTGAATGTTGAGCTTTAAGCCAACTTTTTCGCTCTCCTCCTTCACTTTCATCAAGAGGCTTTTTAGCTCCTCCTCACTTTCTGCCATAAGGGTGGTGTCATCAGCATATCTGAGGTTATTGATATTTCTCCCGGCAATCTTGATTCCAGCTTGTGTTTCTTCCAGTCCAGCGTTTCTCATGATGTACTCTGCATATAAGTTAAATAAGCAGGGAGACAATATACAGCCTTGACGTACTCCTTTTCCTATTTGGAACCAGTCTGTTGTTCCATGTCCAGTTCTAACTGTTGCTTCCTGACCTGCATACAGATTTCTCAAGAGGCAGGTTAGGTGGTCTGGTATTCCCATCTCTTTCAGAATTTTCCACAGTTTATTGTGATCCACACAGTCAAAGGCTTTGGCATAGTCAATAAAGCAGAAATAGATGTTTTTCTGGAACTCTCTTGCTTTTTCCATGATCCAGCGGATGTTGGCAATTTGATCTCTGGTTCCTCTGCCTGTTCTAAAACCAGCTTGAACATCAGGGAGTTCACGGTTCACATATTGCTGAAGCCTGGCTTGGAGAATTTTGAGCATTACTTTACTAGCGTGTGAGATGAGTGCAATTGTGCGGTAGTTTGAGCATTCTTTGGCATTGCCTTTCTTTGGAATTGGAATGAAAACTGACCTTTTCCAGTCCTGTGGCCACTGCTGAGTTTTCCAAATTTGCTGGCATATTGAGTGCAGCACTTTCACAGCATCATCTTCCAGGATTTGAAACAGCTCAACGGGAATTCCATCACCTCCACTAGCTTTGTTCTTAGTGATGCTTTCTAAGGCCCACTTGACTTCACATTCCAAGATGTCTGGCTCTAGATTAGTGATCACATCCTCATGATTATCTGGGTCGTGAAGATCTTTTCTGTACAGTTCTTCTGTGTATTCTTGCCACCTCTTCTTAATATCTTCTGCTTCTGTTAGGTCCATACCATTTCTATCCTTTATCGAGCCCATCTTTGCATGAAATGTTCCCTTGGTATCTCCAGTTCTCTTGAAGAGATCTCTAGTCTTTCCCATTCTGTTGTTTTCCTCTATCTCTTTGCATTGATTGCTGAAGAAGGCTTTCTTATCTCTTCTTGCTATTCTTTGAAACTCTGCATTCAGATGCTTATATCTTTTCTTTTCTCCTTTGCTTTTCGCCTCTCTTCTTTTCAGTGCTATTTGTAAGGCTTCTCCAGACAGCCATTTTGCTAGTGTTTACATATTCTTTCCCTGCCCCTCAGAGTTGAGGATCATGCAGCTGATGAAGCTTGTTATGAAGGAGTGTGTCGTGATGCAAAGACAGCATGTGATACAAAAACTCAGAATCCAAAGCTCCACTTTCAAGCTGAGTTAGGCCTCCTTTCACTCTGCTGATCAAATCGCCAGTCTAGGTTCGATACAGGATACAGGATGCTTGGAGCTGGTGCACTGGGTTGACCCAGAGAGATGGTATGGGGAGGGAGGTGAGATTGGGGTTCAGGATTGGAAACACGTGTACACCTGTGGCAGATTCAAGGTGATGTATGGCAGAACCAATAAATTATTGTAAAGTAAAATAAAATAATAATATTAAAAAAAATTTTTTTAATGAGAAAAAAAAAAAAAACCCGTGTCCATCCTAAAGTGTTCTAGATCACTAAATGAGAGAAGAGTAATTTAATTTTTCCTGTGGTCTTGATGCATATTGAAATGTAAAACATGTCTTTGACAGATTTCCAGTTTAAATGAATGACCCATTATTCACCTGTGAGTTGACCATGTATCCAGAACTATATTGGAAGTAACAGAGGAGGATATAGTCTCTTAGAAACAGTTTAGTTGTGTTTACTAGGTAGGCAGGACTAAGTTGTATCCGTGAAGATGGAGCAGTGGGGAAAGATTCTAGAAGTATTCAGGAAGCAGAATGGACAGGACAGGGTGAAAGATTGGACAGTAATTGTGAGACAGAGGGAGTTTTCAAGGGTGATTCCTAGGATTCAGCTTATGGCGAGACAAGTTGCTGAAATTAGGATGGTGGAACAATCCAAGTTTGAGAATGAAGATCAGAAAGTCACACTCAGACATGCTATGTTTGATATACTTTTCAATATTCAAGTTGAAATGTCAAGCAGGATCCCCCTCGAAAATAGAAAGTTGGAGCTCAGAAGAGAGATTTAGGTTGGAGATATCTATCAGGAATTTGTCAGCATGGAGATGACAGTAGCAGCTAGAGAAGGGTAAGACCAGCCGTCACCAAATCACAGGATGAGGACAGGACCCCGAGCTGAATCATATTTATTCTGAGGGCATTGGCTGGAACTAGTAAACTAAATAACTCATTTGAATCCAAAACTTTTCCATGTAAAAACAGTTGTTGTATTTGTTGTTGCAGTTGTTATTGGTTATGTAACTAGTGTTTTGGATATGTGTTAGATGCTGAAACAAATTATGTTAAGACAATTTTTAAAGCCTGTTCCTCAGAATGTGTGTGTGTGTGTGTTTAAACAACTCAAGTAAAAACAGAAATTTTAACCAAAATTTAGTGAAAATACCTTTGACCAGGAAGATGACTTCCATTCCCCCATTATGCTTTGTGTAGGGGTGGGTCACCTCTGAACCTACTTTCCTTTCAAGATAACACTGATTCCAGAGTCTCTGGTTCTGGGGTGAGAAAGGGTGGCCCCTGGGTGGTGGTTGCTGCTGTCACTTTGAGCCCTATTTCAGTAAATAGCTTATTTCCAATTAAAATCTTCCCATCATTGCACCCTTGGTGCTTTTATTAAAGAAATAAAAATTAAAGTAGAATGGATCAAAAGATGTTAAAAATCTCTCCATTAAAAATACCATAGGTCCTTCCTGAAAAAGGAGTATTAATAAAACTCTTCCTTTTTAAAGCAATTAATTAGGCATTTGATACATCAAGACAGGCTTTGTTGCTCAGCTCACAGCTGTGACTGCATGTTAACACCCTGCTATACTTAGGCAAGAGGTTATATGTTTACGTAAGATGTAGGCTACAGACTGATTCAAATGATCCTCTAAGAGATGATACCACCTTAATCTTTAAACTGTGTTTACTTCGGAAACATAAATACAGCAGTGCTGAATTCAGCTAATAAACACACACACAGAGGTAATTTTCTATTCCCAATAAAGGATGATAGATTTTTAAAAAACCTTCTGTGAGGAGATCTCACTCTTTTCAAATCATGAGAAAGAAACCTAGGAAAGTGAAATGGCATCTGAAAGCCACCCAAAGTTAGAAGGAAACATTTCGGAGACCACACTCTGTGAAGATGTTATACAATTATTCTATTAAAATTTTTATTTTTATTTATGCTTTTGTTTAAAAATGAGCACCAGCAGCATAGGCATTATTATCATTATTTTTAATTTTTAGATAGAGGATAATTGCTTTGCAACGTTGTGTTAATTTCTGCCATACAACAATGTGAATCAGCCAGAGGTATACCTATGCCCCCTCCCTCTTGAGCTCCCAGCCCTCTAGGCTGTCACAGAGTTCCAGGTTGAGCTCCCTGTGTTATACAGCAACTTCCTACTAGCTGTCTGTTTTGCACATGGTAATATGTATCTTTCAAGGCTACTCTCTCAGTTCCCCCCAACTTTCCCTGCTGTTTCCACAAATCTGTTCTCTATGTCTGTGTCTCTATTCCTGCTCTGCAAATGTTCATCAGTACTATTTTTGTAGATTCCACATACATGTGTTAATAGATGATATTTTTTCCTCTTTCTGACTTACTTCACTCTGTGTAACAGGCTCTAGGTTCATCCACCTCACTAGAACTGACTCAAATCCGTTTCTGTTTATGGCCGAGTAATATTCCGTTGCATATATGTACCACAATTCCTTTATCCATTCATCTGTCAGTGGACATCTAGGTGGCTCCCTTGTGGCATAGGCATTCTTTATCTGTAGTGAGTATATGCAGGCTGAGTGTCAATAGGACATGAGTGGAATATGACTTCTCTTCTGAAATAATTCACAGTTAATTCAGAGAGACTAACATGTCTGACAATACAATGTGATATAGGCCGCAGTAGACATGTAAACCAAAAGCAACAGAAACACAAAGAGATAGTATTTTATGCTGCTTGAATCAGAGGACGTAATGGTAGGAAAGCTCTCAGTTCAGTTCAGTTCAGTTCAGTCACTCAGTCGTGTCCAACTCTTCGCGACCCCATGAATCACAGCATGCCAAGCCTCCTGTCCATCACCATCTCCCAGAGTTCACTCAGACTCACGTCCATCAAGTCAGTGATGCCATCCAGCCATCTCATCTTCAGTCATCCCCTTTTCCACCTTCCCCCAATCCCTCCCAGCATCAGAGTCTTTTCCAATGAGTCAACTCTTCGCATGAGGTTGCCAAAGTACTGGAGTTTCAGCTTTAGTATCATCCCTTCCAAAGAAATCCCAGGGTTGATCTCCTTCAGAATGGACTGGTTGGATCTCCTTGCAGTCCAAGGGACTCTCAAGAGTCTTCTCCAACACCACAGTTCAAAAGCATCAATTCTTTGGAAAGCTCTAGCCAGAATTTATTTGAGTTAGAGTTGAAGAATGAATGCACTTCTGCCAAACCGAGAAAGGACTGAGTCAGGAGAAGTTAACTCCAAGATAATCAAAATTAAAAGAATTAATGAAAGTCAGAATGACAGAGGTAGGGATGGACAGGGTGTTGTGGGGCAGAGTGACCCATTTACAGATGATTGTGTTAAGGGTTGGGTCATGTCTTAACGGTCTTTGAATCTTGTCCCAAGACTTGGATATTGTATTAGGCATAGAATGGCAGCTAGCATAGTGTTTTGGGCATGGAGTTGACAGACTATGTGAGAAGAGTGTTTCTGTCGACAGAAGGCAGAACTGGGAAGACCAGTGACAGAGACTAGGAAAGCTGTTTTAATGCAACGCATGTTAAGTAGGAACCGAATCAGGAGCCAGCTCCAGGCCCAGGACAATATAGTCTACCCAGAGTTAGGGCTCAATGCATACTGCTCAAGGGTGCATTCCATCCCACCATGTGTGACTCCCTCAATTAATATGTATCAACATTAAGTGTTACCGACAAGGGTTCTTGGCCTTCTTAAACAATAGAAATTGATCAGAGTCCGGACAAGAAATTTAGGCAAGGCTTTACTGGGGACCCTGCCACAGCAGCAGGGAGAGAAAACCAACCACAGGTTCCCCTGCTTGCTAACTCCCCGAGGGGAGTGGAATCTTGTTCCTTGTAAGGGCTGAGGATAGGGGTGTGTCTAGGGATCAGGCCAGAGGAGTGGCTTAGGTGGTTTGCCCATCCCTTCTTAGGTGGTGTGGTGTGCAGGGGCCATGCCCAGTACTCTGTTTTTGCTCCAGGCTCTTCAGAAGTGGCACTTGGTCTCTTTGTATCTTTTTTTGGTCTCTTTGTATCTTTTATCCAGAATTTGCCCTAAGTGCCCATGCATGCAGTTATTTCTAGTCCCATACAGTTTCTTCCTATTTTGTTGCTCCAAGATAGGGTTATCTAGGTGCAAGCACGGCTGCACTGCAGCAAAGGATCCCAGGTCCCAGCCTATCTCATAAGGAGGTTTTAGATAAAAAGCCTGATCTCAACAGAGCAGCAGAATTACTGTTACTGGGCCAGAGTATGTGCTTTTAGAACACAGTAGTTATTTTCCAAGAAACCTTAACCAGGTAAACCAAAGCCCAGAGACCCAGAATTTACAAGAAAGAGGTGCTTCTTATTAATGAACTCCTGTTAGTCTCCACGTGAAGGTCAGAAGAAGGCAAGTTGCCTGTACCTTTTCCAGCCAGCAGAAGGAGACAGACTCTACAATTTATACTCTGTGTGGATATTCAGTGAAGGAATAGGCCGTGAGTGGATTCTGGTCTCTCTGCTTCAGTCAGCTTAATCTTCACTTGCCCATACTGACTCAGAGGCAAGTGGAAAATAAGTGGAATAGCGATGTTCTGGACGGTTCATCTGCCACCACAGACCATGACTCTGAGTCCTATGGGTTTGACGGGTAATTATGTCTTCAGAGTCATCAGCGAAAACTTCTTGGAGATGCCCCCAGGGTCTCCCGCTGCTTTCCCAGGAGTGGTTGGTGCGGTGACAGGCAGTACCCCCTGGACACAGTAATTGGACAAACTCCTAACCTGTCTGTTCTTCAGAACCTAGTGCATTTATCTGCTCATTTACAGAGGAACGTGGGCCAGAATGAGCAAAATAAAGTCCTAATTGATAACTGCCTAAAGACAGAGGTTATGGAGTGTTTACTTTAGGTGCCTGCCATTGCCAGCAGTGTGCAACCAGAGAAATGAGCCACAAACTGTCCTTCCAAATTCAGATTTTATTTCCTTGTTGGGAGACGACTTGCAAACGTTTGCTTTCAGCTGTTAAAGAACAAATGGGGTCATCAAAAGCCACCTGCCAGTCTTTGTAACTGAACACATCTGTGAAGGGTGACATGGCCGTAAATGTTGTTTTCTTAGGAGTCACTGGTGTCACATTTGCCATCACCCAGTAGGGCCCTAGGAAGCATCAAAGCAACCTGGCACCAAAGCCCAGATACCACAGGGCTGGGGGACTATGCTGGGAAACTCAGGGAACACCATTCCTTCTCCATTGCTGCCAGCAAAGCCTCTTCCCTTTCAGAGTATTGCCATTTTTGTTATCGAAACTTGTCTGATGCCTCTAGTTCTGATGACTTTAAAATCATTGAAGTATAGTTGATTGACAACGTTGAGTTCATTTCGACTGTACAGCAAAGTGATTCATATATATGCACATATGAATGTGTATTCATATTCATATATATTTTTATGTGTGTATACATATACATGTACTCTTTTTTTTTTCCAGTATGGTTTATCACAGAATATTGAATGTAGCTCCCTCTGCTATACAGTGGACCTTGCTGTTTGTCCATTCTCTGTGTAACAGTTGACGTCTGCTGACTCCAAGCTCCCAATCCATTCCTCCCCCACTCCCCCTTCTCCTGTCAACCACGGATCTAGTCTGGACATCTGTGGGACTACTTTTTTTGATTTGACTTATCTCTGTAAACAAAATTAACCTGACAGAAAATGTCAGTATTTATTTATTTTTCTTTGTGATTGTACCTCTTATTACTTTCTCTCTTCAGATTGTGGAAACTCCTCTTCTTGAACTCAAGAACATTTCCTTCCTATGAGGTTGTCTGTTGAGGTCCTTTAATGGACCGGAACCTGGTGGTCCGGAGTCGACCAATAAGAAAGTAAAGGAGAGAGAAAGAGGCTGATATTCCTTGGTTGGCGCAGAAGCCAATAAAGGCCCTGCATGGGGCTTGCTCTGTTCATGAAGGCCACAGGCGCCCTCTCAATGGGGTGAAGGCACAGAGTGCCTTCTCAAGAGGGTCTTAGAAGCCCGGTCAGGAAAGTGAACTCAAAGAGCCTCTGCGCTCCAGGGGATCAGCCTGAAAAAGAGAGAGAGAGAGAGAAAGAAAGACACGGGGACCAGAGCTCTGATGGAGCAAAGGTGTTTTAATCAGCATAAACTGTGTGGGCATATATACTGTCTTACAAGGTAGTTATTCTCAGCAAAGATAAAGATTAAAATTCCAGACTTACAAACCATAGGCAATCCATCTTAAAGAGAGAGAGAGTTGTAAACAAGCACTTGAGGACTCTGAAGTTCAGATAAATTAAAGAGAAAGCTGAGAAAAGAGCCCTTGGCTTTAAAATCCTCTGTGTGCGCATGTGCGCTCAGTCATGTCTGCCTCTGCGACCCCATGGACTGTGCGCTCAGTCATGTCTGCCTCTGCGACCCCATGGACTGTGCGCTCAGTCATGTCTGCCTCTGCGACCCCATGGACTGCAGCCCATCAGGCTCTTGTCCATGGGGTTTTCCAGGCAAGAACACTGGAGTGGGTGCCATTTTCTCCTCCAGGGTATCTTCCCAATCCGGGGATTGAACCTATGTCTCCTGCATTGGCAGGAAGATTGTTTACAACTGCACCACCTGCTGTTGCTGCTGCTGCTGCTAAGTCGCTTCAGTCATGTCCAACTCTGTGCAACCCCATAGATGGCAGCCCACCAGGTTCCCCCATCCCTGGGATTCTCCAGGCAAGAACACTGGAGTGGGTTGCCATTTCCTTCTCCATCTGGGAAGCCCTAAAAATCCTGAATCTTCTCTGTAATCTACCTAGCAGTTTGATGTAACCTCACTCTGATAGGATAAGTAGATTTCTGAAAATTGGCACATAACATGGAAATGCTTAGATTAAATCTGTATTTAAAGCCATTTAGAGCCCACGTTCAAGACACTAGTGGTAAAGAGTCTTTGTTCACCTTATGTATAACATTGAAGAAATATCAGTTTTCCATATCAATCAACATAATTTTTTCATGACTCTTACTCATTTGGGATATTTTTGAAAGCTGCTGGAGATTATAAGAACCTAAAACTCCCTTCCTTGTGATGAAATCCATCATCCCCTTTCTATGTGAGTGATGTTTCTATCATATGATCTTTGACATTCTTACCTGGACACACCCAGATGTTCTTGTCTTTTTTTTCCTTTGAAGAATGCCTTTTCAATGGGTTATGCCAGCATGTCCTAGAACACAGCTATTTCACATAAATTATTTAGTAATTACCTAAATAAAGTCAATCATGAAAGCTGTCCTTCCTTATAGATACCCAAGGAGTGTGGCATGCAAATTGGACCTACATGAGTTTGGGTGAACTTTGGGAGTTGGTTATGGACAGGGAGGCCTGGCGTGCTGCAATTCATGGGGTCACAAAGAGTCAGACCCGACTGAGCAAGTGAACTGAACTGAACTGATGTTGCTCAAAGGTCTAAAAATATATCATGAAATGACTCACAACAGGTAATAGTTACCCTCATCCTCACAGTGGTTTCTGAACACCCAGTGTCCCTTCCTCCTTGTAGAATTCCATGTCTTTGACCCAAAGTGCCCATGATCCAAATAGGCCCCTTGTTTTCCCTTGTTGTTGAATAATACTGATTCTGGACCTAAGAATGAAGCCCCAGATCTCACTCTTATCTGGGATTCGCTGACTATGAGTCCTTTGCAAAAAGAAAAAAATGTTGTTTCTCTAAATCTTACTTTTGCATTTGTAAAATAATGCTAATAAAACCATATTTATATAAAAAGAGAAGAAACTCATATAACAGCTCCTCTATTGAAAGAAAATAAGATGCAGGAATCTGTATGTTTGTAAGGTGTGCAATCTGATTATGAGGGTTTTCTTTTAAAAAGTAATGTATTGTTCAATGCAGGATGCAGGATGCTTGGGGCTGGTGTATGGGGATGATCCGGAGGGATGATGTGGGGTGGGAGGGGGGTTCATGTTTGGGAGTTCATGTACACCTGTGGNCAGAGGGCGAGAGATGTGTATAAGAGACAGTTTGTAAGGTGTGCAATCTGATTATGAGGGTTTTCTTTTAAAAAGTAATGTTATGTTCAATGCAGGATGCAGGATGCTTGGGGCTGGTGTATGGGGATGATCCGGAGGGATGATGTGGGGTGGGAGGGGGGTTCATGTTTGGGAGTTCATGTACACCTGTGGCAGATTCATGTCAATGTATGCCAAAACCAATAGAGTAAAGTAAAATTAAAAATAAATAAATAAATAAAATTAAAAAAAAAAAAGTAATGGCCCAAATAATTTTAGTTTGGTAGAATCAATGAGTGTGATGTGTGGTACATGGGGATATTATCTGATATGTCTTAGTCTTACTATAGGTCACTATTGAATCCCACCAAATCCCTCCTCAGCTATGCCATAATTCAGCCTTGTGGCAACTTAACACAGTACTCATACAGGAATGCCTAAACCTGGGCTATATCCAGATTCATATGGGATGCTTGGGTTTCATTTGTTTATTGTGATAAAATATATATATAACATAGCACTTAAAATTCTAACCATTTTGAAGTGCAGAGTTCTATGGCATTAAATGCATTTACCTGTGGAGCAACTCTTCCCACTCTCTATCTCCAGAATTCCCAACTGAAACTCTGTACTCATTAAATACTAACACCACATCCCTCCCTCCTCCTTGCCTAGGTTAACACCTAGGTTTCATATTTTAATTATGAGCAGGACTAGATAAACTCATGGTAACTGCTATAATGACTAAACCCTCAAGCTTATAATAGCTCAGGTTTCTCTGACTCTGTAAAGTAGAAAAATGGTGTTCCTGATTAATAGGCAGTTTTTCTCAGAGGTCTATTCCAGAATTCTTGCAGAATTTAGACTCCTCCATCATGATGTGGGGCTTCCCAAGGGGCTCAATGGTAGAGAATCTGCCTTCCAGTGCAGGAAGATGCAAAAGACGCAGGTTTGATCCCTGGGTTGAGACCACACCCTGCAGTAGGAAAGGACAACCCACTCCCGTATTCTTGCCTGGGAAATAGCACGGACAGAGGAGCCTGGCAGGCTGCAGTCATGGGGTCACAGAGTCGGACACGACTGAACAGCTGAGCACACGCATCAACAGTGTCTGGCTCCAGAGTCTGCCTGCTGCTCTGTGGTTCCTCTTGCCAGGCCTGGAATCAGCATGGACGTGTACACTCACAACCCAGTCACATGGGTTCATCTAGGCTTCACGGGGGCCATCACATAGGATCCAGGGCACGGAGAAGGAGAAATGAGTTTGAGGAGAAGCCAGCCAGTCTCAGTCATATCAGTGAAATTAAGAGTGTGTATATACCCAAGAATCACCTTTCATGCCCTTAGAACTTTGCTTTCACTTTTCCCTTTGGAAACTTAATTTGCCCTGTCAGAAACACAGATTTCATTTGAAGTATCTCCCCAAAACAAAATAAAATTTGTAAAATTTAAATGAATATATAATTCCACTGAGATGCAAGAGGAATCATCTAGAAATAGAAACCTTAAACAGTTGAGTGGCTTAGAAGGAACTCTTTCTTCCCATTCAATTACATGAGACCTGTGAGGGTATAAATATCTAAAACCATGTGTGTCCTTAAAGCGTACTTCAGAGATTCTTGTTTCTAATGTGTTAGGATCTATATCCATAGGATTTGTCTTCTCTTAATATGTACTATAAATCCCACCATTATCGGCATATTAATTCATTTGTTTGGAACCACTAAGGAAGATCCCCTGGAGGGAGGCCATGGCAAACCACTCCAGTTTTCTTGCCTGGAAAATCCCATGGACCGAGAAGCCTGGCAGGCTATAGTCCATAGAGTCACAAAATGTCAGACACAACTGAAGCGACTTAGCATATGCCCACACACTAAGGAAGGTTTTAATTGGAAAATGAATGGGAATCATGTAGTAGTGGCTTGAAGAAAAGGCAAGAAAATGTGTATTGTACTTTCTCCTTTCATAGGAGGGAGTCTACTTCCTTTTGCTAACTTCACTTAACATAACCACAGGGCTTCAATCTCTATACACAATGGCGTTTAGCATCTGCCTTTCCCTTTCCTATAATGGAAGAAAATAAACGCATTGGTTGGCAGTACTGACAAAGACTGACTTGTGGAATAATCGAAACCCTAATTTCTGTCATTAGCTCAGTGTTTGCAAAATGCATCTTCCTGCCTGCACTCCAGATGTTCATTCTTATTTTACTAGCTCTTTGTTATGAGTTTTGACGCTAAATGGTAAAGTGTCAAGGGGAAAGACTTTAGTACGCAAGGTTCATGGGAATGGCATAAACTTGAACTCCCCAGAAACCCTGCAACATTTAATTGTAGGCCCTTCCAGTCCGTTTGCCTCCCAGAGTGAGCCTCTGAGACCTTGCCTTACATGCAGAGTCGACAGGAACCTCTGGATCCACCTTACTGCTCTCGCTTGTTAAGTAAAGGTTGTGACTGAAAGTGTTCACGTGGGAATCATCTTTTCCTGTGACTTTCATTTCCTAGGGAACGAGCAGTGAACACGTCGCAGCCCGGGTCCCTCCAGTTCACCGTGGGGAACCTGAAGCCAGAAGCCATGTACACCTTCCGGGTTGCGGCCTACAACCAGTGGGGGCCTGGGGAGAGCTCTCAGCCCATCAAGGTGGCCACTCAGCCTGAGCGTGAGTATGCGACGGGAAGGGCCAAGTTAGGAAGTGCTTGTTTTTGTAGGCGATATCTTTGAATCCCTTCATAGTAGTTTACTGAAGTGGCAAAATAGAAGATTTCTGGAGCAACACATTTACCCTGAAGGTTTTTAAAGATAAGATAACTTTCTAACAAAATGGCCTCCTCACTTTGGTGGGTCTTCAGAGCAACAAATTAACAACTAGGAAGGCCTGATCCATCCATCCAGTCTACATATCCACTCCCGAGAGAGTGAGTGACTCCAGCTGCCAGAACTTCATCGTAAGCATTGGGGTTCAGCCTCCTGCACTGATTTTTTTTTTTTTCAGATTTTTCCAAGTTTGTGTATGAAAAGTATTACATCAGAGAAAAAGAACAATGATGTAGAACTTCTCAGTACAGGGGCTTATTCAGGAACTTGCTCATGCACTGAATGCCATACAGAAGCAAACCCAGATTCAAGAAATGTAAATCGATAATTTCTCCTGGGCAATCTCACTATCCTGTTATGTAAATCACTATATTAAGCTCCACAAACAAAATAATGCTGCTAAATGTTCTCTGACCAAATTATAATTTAGTGATTTCTCCTTTTATCAAGGAACAAACAGCCCCCATACTGTACTTTTAAAAGAGATTTCTGTATTTCTCACAACATTTTGAATTTTCTACTAAACTTCTGATGTTATTTGGAAAGATCGATTGCCAATGAGTCGTTTGCCAACTTTATTTTGTTAAGAGTTTTAAAAAATTGTAATCTAACCATTAAATGAACTAAATGACTACTTGTAACAAAGTACATTCGTTATTTAGACATTTAGACACTTAGTTTCATCTACTCCTGTTTTTTTTTTTTTTTAATGATGCTGTTTTATTTGTATTGCCGATCACTTTATTTAAAACTCTATCTTCAAAATCACCTCACATGCTTTTGGAAGAACATGAAGTAGAAATCTGAAATATTTTAATTGGTAAATAAGAGAAAATAATCTTTGGATTAGGTTACTTGTTAGGGATTTGAAATCAGCAAGTTAAAGAAGATTCTGAGAGGTAGTCTGGGTGCTGGCACCATGCTCTACTCTGGGCAGAATCTCTGTTCCTTTTTTCATGTAGCTAAGACTTCAAAAGACCAGATGAGAACAGATTGGAATAAAGGATTTGTTGAGGGGGGCGAGAAGACTAAGCTGTACAAGTCTGAGAGATACTTGTGTCACAGAAATAAAACCTCACACAGCATCTTTAAAGCCATAGAAATGTGCAGATTTCAGGTCATGTATAGAAAATGCAGGCACCCAAGCAGGACCAGCTAAATAGTTTGCAGGATCCAGAAGGTACAGCAGCGCATCAATCCGTGCCCTGCGTGGGACCCTGCTTAGCATGGGGCCTTGTGCAGCTTCCTTAGTCACGCACCAGCAAGGTGGTCCTGCTTCTGGGTTTCTCTTCTAAAGAATGTTTTGTTGCTCTTTGGGTTTAAATCACTAGATAATGCTGATTTCCACTTCACAGTGTTAATGGTCACATATAATTTGAGTCATCCATTTTCTCATTGACTCTGTCTTTATAGATCATACATATATATAGATAATCAAGGACTTTTATAAATATTGGTATTTGTAATCAATAAACCTGAATAAAAACAAATTAGGTCTCTCTCGCTCTCTCTCTCTCTCTCTCTCTCTATATATATATATATATTTAAATGGTATATGCCATGTTGTATATACAGACTGATAGTTGAAATACCCATAAAAATTCTCTAAAAATATCTTGTTCAGTTTTCTCATGGTAGAACTTAAACTTTAAAAGCATGTTCATCTTCTGAGGATCCAATTTGTATGGATTGTCTGAATCCTTTGCTTCCTAATCCAACTATTATCCCTGGAATTGTTCTTGTGTACTTTTCTGGGCTGACTGGCTATGATTACATTACATTGCTGATAAAAATTCTACAGTCAACCTCATTTCTAAGACTGAGCAATGTTATCTTTGTTCTATCAATACCATTTTTCCTAAGTATCCAGCTTGAAAATCAATTTCCAGAAATTTTTTTTTTTAAAGACCAACTTTTCCAAGTCAAGAGATAAGAAAGTCTTCCACTTGGAAACGGACTAATAGTAATACCTCATTTCATTAAAAAGAAAAGTACTCCTGATACAACATTTTTGGTATAATTAATAATAAAAAAATTAGTCTGTGATTATTTGTATTACACATATGGCATTAGCTCTTATAAAGCGCAAGCAATGGCATAATTCAACTGACAAGTATATTTAATGAATACCCACTGTGTTTCTAGCGCTGTCCCACAGTGACTGAGACACATTAAGAAAGCCTACCTATGAAGTAATAGAAATAAAGCTCTAAGAAGCTTCTTGAGGAAGCAAATGTTTTAAATATGTAACAATAATAAAATAGGAAAGGAAACTTGTAAGAATGTGTTCAATGAAATGTTAGAACTCTGAATCGTAGATTTGCTTACGAGCCTCTTACCTGTGATGGCCTCCGACGTATGCTCAGCCTCTGTGTGTGGAGCCGAATTGAACCTTGGAGATCGAGTTTTGGATGAATTAGGAAAGAATAGCTTTATTGCTTTGCCAGTCAAAGGGGGACACAGTGGGCTCCTGCCCTCAAAAACTATGTGTCCCTACCCAGGGGAGTTTGCTGAGGAGTTTTATGTTCAAGGGTTTAGTTGCTTGCATTCCTTTTTATCTCTTCTCTTGATATAATCTTGATGAGCTGGTTCCTTTAGTCTGGTCTCAAGTGGTCTTTGGGCTTCCCAGGTGGCACTACTGGTAAAGAACTCGCCTGCCTGCAGGAGATGCCGATTCCATCTCTGGGTCAGGAAGACCCCCTGCAGGAGGGCATGGCAGTCCACGCCAGGATTCTTGCCTGGAGAATCCCATGGACAGAGGAGCCTGGGGCTACAGTCCATGGGGTGGCAAGGAGTTGGACATGACTGAAGCGACTTAGCACACACGCATGCATGAGTGGTCTTCTCCAGTTGAAGAATGCGGACATCTTCCATTTGCTGGGTTTTCATTCCATAAAGGACTTAAAGGCATTGTTGTGTGTAGCCCTTGAGGCAGCCCCAGGCTCCTGCCCCAAAGCTGCAATGTTGTTTCTTAGCCCTTCCTTCCTTGTCTTTGCATCCCTTTCCTTCCTGGATTAGCAACTGTTCGAATCTGCTTTTTGGAACTCCAGGAAGGTCCTGGAGGCTGGGATCTGTTCCCTAGAGGGAACGGGGTCGGGGGTGGAATGGAAAGGATGGGAAAGCTTCTGTGTCCACCGTGTCCAGGAGCCCCATAGGATCCTGCTTGCTTTCATATACTATCTAGGCAATTTTTATGCCTAAATCATCTTCTGCCTGCCTCCTCAAATAAGTGCTTTATTACGAAGACAGCCACCTTGATCCTTTATGTATCATCCATTCTTCCTACTTCAGAAAGTAGTCTGAGAATTTTTATAGAAAACCACACTGCGCACTGGTCTCAGTAAACATTTACTTAAAATTTAGCATAAATGATAATAAGGCATAAAATTAAAAACCCGAATGAATAAAATCTGTTGCTTGTTGGTATTATCATCACATGCACGTTACGTTTTCTCCAGAAAATTAAAGTGGAAAATTATCCTGTTTTTGACACATGAAGGTGTCTTAATTTTTTCACTAAGGGCAGTGATAGTGGCCTTAGAATGCTAACCATATTTTGGCCTTTAATGACAACAATTGTTTTATTAAATCACCTCTCTTCTTACACTTTATGGAGTAAGAATTATTTCCTTCGCAGGCCATTGTTTATTGGAGGGTGACCTGATTGTGTTTCATTGAGAACTTTTCTTGGATAATTAATCTCTTACTGAGTAGCTAGGTAGACAGGAGTAGTTCGGGCTAGATACACAGTACTTTTAGAATAGCTTTTTACATGTGCAAAACAGTCACCTCCTTCAATTCATTTAGATTAAGAGTCTTGTGGTGCTCACTCACTGCCTTTATTACAGATATTAGGATGAATAAATAATATTATCATAACTAATAGGTAGGACATGTGTATTTTATCTTCCTTCTTAACACAAAAATGCCACTTTGGCAATTTAAAACTATTTCTAGGGTAAGGAGCACTTCATCTTCCCCAAGCCTGTTCAATAAAACACCGATTTCTGAGTAAGATCCAGCATCTTAGAGATCCCATGCTTCGTTGCCCACTTCCCTCTCCTCCTGTACTGACTCTTCTCCCCCTCCCCTTCCTCCCCTGTCTTTCTCCTCCTCTTTGTCTTTCTTTTCTCTCAGCTTCTTATAAGCTCATCTTTCTATGTTTTTAGAGAAAGTTCAAAGACTGAGTTTATTAGTTAGGATTTCAGAATCTAGAGGCAGAGGCAGGGGGGATGTTTTCATTTTTCTCTCCCTGACAAAATGATCTTATCTTTTGAAAATGGGTCCTGTCTGGGTATGCAATTGCTTGCTCATTTTATCACGGTTTTTCCAAATGTGATGTAGTAATTGTACACTAAAATGACATAGCTTTTATACAAATTGAATTTCAAGTCTTTCATATTATTTGAAAATATAAACTCTATTATGAAAACCATATTCTCAAGGAATCAACCCTGATAGAAAGTATGTCTGAAATATGAATCAGCCAGCAACTGTTTCTAAAAGTGCATACATACTGCAGTAATCATTTAAAGAGATCACCAGCCCAAGACCCAGTTTATGAAATAATCACCCAGAATACAAAGGCTTGATTTATAGGAAGGTTTGTGTCTCCTGATTATATCTTCCTTTGCCTAACTCCTTGCTCCTTTCCTCTGCCTTTATGGTGTATAATTTCTCCACTGTATTATCAGCCGGATTTTAAGTCCCTGCCTGCTTAAGACTTGTCTAATCTTTTCATGCCACATGTGGAGGATTTTTGAATTATTATTTGGGGTCCTTTAAGATGCTGTTAAGGCAGTTTAATCTTGAAGGATGTTAAAATGGACCACATACTGTCTGGAGGCTCGAGTAAGAGTGGGGAGCCTATTTGCTAGACCACAACCCAATTATCCACAAAACCCTTTTATAGTTAAGTGTTGTAAGTAATATTCTTAGTCCATTATATTCTTTACACTGAAAAGGCAAGTGAAAGCAACCAGCAAATTGAGTGACTTTAGGATATATTATCTAGAGGAATAGATATATTTGCCTTTTTCTTCCATCCCCGGGTCTTTTTTTTTCTTTCTTTCTTTCTTTCTTTTTATTCTAAAAAGACTATTCTTGTATAGTTGTTATGGAACTTGAAAAGTCTCTGAATATTATGTCTCCAAATATTACTGCCTATTTCTTAGGAGAATTGTCTTAATCTTTCTTTCTTAAGATGTTTTTTTTTTGTCATGTGGATCATTTTTAACGTCTTATGGAATTTGTTACAATTCATTGCTTCTGTTTCATGTTTTGATTTTTTTGGTCATGAAGCTTGTGGGGTCTTAGCCTGAACTTTGGATCGAACCCACACTCCCTGCATTGGAAGGTAAAATCTTAACCACTGGACCACCAGGAGCACCCCAAGTTTCTTAATCCTTGAAACCTCATTGTCCTCAGTTATAAGTTGGAGATATTATTTACTCCCCTTCTTTATTCTGAAAGTTCAGCCTCTGTGTACATGGGTGCCAAATCAAACCTTGGAGAAAAGAGTTTTTGGTGAGGTAGAAAAGAATAGCTTTATTGCTTTGCCAGGCAAAGAAGGACACAGTGGTCTCCTGCCTCTCTGAAAAACTGTGTGTCCCAACCCAAGAGGGCTTGACAAGGAGTTTCACAGCAACAGTTCAAGGCTGGGGAAACCGTTTCCCTCAGCTTGCGACTGGAACCCATGTGGCTGGGACTCGAACCCAGCCAAACCCATGGTACCTGGTTTCAGGGTCTAGTAAAGCTCAGGTTCTTAATGTCTCATCACAGAAAAAATTCAGAGAGAGACAACGTAGTAAGTAAGAGGCGGATTTATTCAGATTCAGAGAGAAGCGCACGCCGCAGACGGAGTGTGGGCCATCGCAGAGGGCGAGTGTGGCTGCAAAGTGTGGCCTGGTTAGTTTTTATAGGCTGGATAATTTCATATGCTAATGAGTGGGAGGGTCATTCCAACTGATTTCCGGAAGGGGTGGGAATTTCCGGGATTTGGTCCACCACCCACTCCTTGGTCTTTGGATGGTGCCTTGGAACTGTCATGGCCCCGCTGGGTGTGTCATTTCACTTGCTGCTTGAGGATCAAGATCTGGTCTTGTGTGCCATCTTGGTCCCATTTGACTCGAATCGGTTTATGTTGTGTCCTGGGGCTATGTCATTCTTTCAAAAGCGGTGTGCTCCCCCTTCCCTCCTGTTAGCGGGATTGCTGGCTCTAGGGCATGCACAGCATCTCAGGTGGCCAGTCTTCTCATCTTGAGGAGCTTTTGTGGTCCTGCGGATCTTGTGTCAGCTGATTTCTTGGCTGTTCCTCCCTTGATTACCAACTACTCCTATCTGTCATTTGAAACTCAGCAAAGGCCGTGGAGGCTGGAGTCTTGCCTATAAGAAATGGGACAAAAAGGTTTCCATGCCCACGAGCCCCACAGAGTCCTTCTCAGTTTCATTACCAGATTGTAAAGATGAAATGTGATAATCTATGGGAAGCCCCCAAGTCTTACCTGGCATCTAGTATGCAATCAATAGAAAGAGGTTTCCTGCCCCTAATGGGATCAAATGGAAACATAATTCCAACTGCCTTGCACTTGCAACTAAAGTGGGACACTCAGTAGTGTAATCATAAGGTAATAAAGCTAATACAACACCTTATTGATAGTTTGTATTTGACTTGATTACTGTGTAGTCACCCATTTATGGATTTTATTACTTTCCCTGCAATCATCCTCTCCCTGTTTAGCAGGCTGTTGAAGACTTGTTCATTGTCTAATTTGCTTCTTGGACATCTTTGCATCCCTAACTAAATTTTGAAGCTTTATGAGCAGAAAACACTCTATTATCCCATAAAATGTGACACAGCATTGCCATTTTGTGAATAGCTAGTTAACATTTGCTGGTAGAATCTGATTTGTACTTAATGTGTGGCAAAGGATAATATGTATCAGTAATATTCATTCATCATGATTCTATAAATTAAGCAAACCAAGTAAATCATAGTTCTGTCTAGCTCTTTCTTTCTTCTTCTTCTTCTTTTTTTTTTTTTTTAAGTCACTTAACCCGGTTTCCAATTATTAACTGCACTATGTGGTGATTTGAGTGGATATTCAGGACAATGATGGAGGCAAAGTTGCCTGTGAACCCATCAGCTGGCCCAGTTTTGTGTCATATATGTGGCAATAGACTAGCAGTGGAAAGAAAGAAATTGAAGCACTGGCATTCTGTCTTTGTAGGTAACATACAAATGCTGATATAGTTTCAAAATTCTTTCACTGCAGAAATGTTTTCAGGTATTACAGGATGGAAAACACTAAAGGCTTATGCTGCGGCATTCCCGGCAGCAGAAGCTAAAACGAACCCATTCAGGTTTGGTGTCAATTAGCGAGGTATTATGTCTTCTACAATGATGTGTATTAGTGGAGGAACCAGAGGTAGGCTTGTGAAGATGGGTTGTTTAAGCATAAGCAAGGGTGAGTCCTTCTGTACTTATTCATCATTTATTCATTCAGTCAGTCTTTCAAAATTATTCTTTTATGCTAAGTCCTAGATGTCCATGGTCCAGTACAGTTACCATTAGCTACATGTATCGATTTGCATTTCAACATATTGATGTAAAATAGAATTAAAAATTCAGGCACACTAACCACAACTGTCAAATAGCGCTTAAAATTTAAACAGAATTGAAAACTAAAAATCCAGGGCCTCATCAGTCACATTTCAGAAGTTCATATGTGACTACTGGCTACTGCATGGGACAGCAGAGAGAGCATTGCTATTATCACAGAAAATTCTGTTGAGCACCCTGGTCAAGACCCTCCTACAGAGGATGCAAAAGCAAGTCAGATTATGCCCTGATTCCTAAGGAACTAGTAGTCTAACAGTTTTAAGCAGAACTCACTAAAAGCACATTTAATAGATTACTCCTGTTTGAATGTTGAAAAAGTTCTTTATGCACTGAGTTAATATAAAGTATTTTTTTAAAAGACCAGAGAATCTAGATCTTAGCATATTTTCTGATTAGTTATGCAAATTTCTCTCAGTATTTTCTCAGTTTAAAGTATAAATATATGTGTCTGTATCGTCTTTGGTGGCTCAGTGGTAAAGAATCTGCCTGCCAATGCAGGAGATGTGAGTTTGGTCTCTGGGTTGGGAAGATCCCCTGGAGAAGGAAATGGCAACCCACTCCAGGATTCTTGTTTAGAAAATCCCGTGGATGAGGAGCCTGGCAGGCTACAGTCCATGGGGTTGCAAAAGAGTTGGACACAACTTAGAGAGTAAAACAGCAACTATATATATAATATATATATATATATATATATATATGTATCTTTCAGTGCACAGTTAAAGATGAAGAACAAAACTGACTTGTTGCTTGGGTTAAACAGTGATGTAGCATAAATTCAGTTTTCTCTAAAGAAAATCTCTGCTGGCTCACTGTCATTCTCTCTTTGAGCACAAAGCATAATTCAGTCTCCTTCCACTGGTATAACCAAACACCTAGAGAAGTTATCTGCTCGGTGCAAAATTATAGGGGAAAAAAATGCTACTGGTTTCTCACTCATATTAGGGAATATGAAGACAGAAGGCATGAAAGTATCATAGTAATGAGATGTTTCTGGAAAGTATGGATATCTAACATGGGATAAAAAGATTCCAAACAGGTAGATTTCTTTTGGGTTTAATTGCCCCATTTGGTGATGTAGCCTACTGAAAATGAAGGTAGGTTTCTTAGAAAACTGAATCAGAGCAAAATAGAGCTTGAGCACCACCAGGGAAATTCTCATCATGCTGCTGCAGCCAAATAAAACTATACGCCAAAGATAAAACAGCTGAACTGAGCTCTGCTATGGGATTCCTTCAGTCAGATCAAGCACTATGGAGAGCTGGTATTCATGACTAGTGAAGAATGAAGACACACTGAGAATATAGCATTTTTTTTAACTTATAGGTATTTATGTATTATTTCATTTTGACAGCCACTTTAATCTATGTGGTCTATAAGCAATTATTGAGCATCTTCTGTGTGTCAAGACTTTTTAAAGGTTCTATAAATAGAAAGTAAATTAAGATGGGCAAAATAGTGTCCAAATATATCAGGGATGAAATTTTTGAAGACAGTGTATGTGAAGGATTAATTGTTCTAAATCATACTGTAGGTTCAAATTTATTTCCACTCTTTAGCCTAAAGTTAGTATTATAAGGTGAAACTGAAGGTAATTAAAGTCTAAGTCGCTCAGTCATGTCTGTCTCTGTGACCCCATGGACTGTAGACCACCAGGCCCCTCTGTCCATGGAATTCTCATGGACAAGAGAATACTGGAGTGGGAAGCCATTCCTTTCTCCTGGGGATCTTCCTGACCCAAGGATTGAACCTGGATCTCCTGCATTGCAGGCAGATTCTTTTACCATCTCAGCCACCAAAGAAGCCCCAATGATTATAAGGTATTAATGTATAAATATTATATAATTAAATGCATAAATGTGCATGCATTTATATACACATATGCATTTCTGTTCTTTTCCTCTATTTCTTTGCATTGATTGCTGAAGAAGGCTTTTTATCTCTTCTTGCTATTCTTTGGAATTCTGCATTCAGATACTTATATCTTTCCTTTTCTCCTTTGTTTTTCACTTCTCTTCTTTTTGCAGCTATTTGTAAGGCCTCCCCAGACAGCCATTTTGCTTTTTTTGCATTTCTTTCCCACAGGGATGGTCTCGATCCCTGTCTCCTGTACAATGTCATGAACCTCATTCCATAATTCATCAGGCACTCTATCTATCAGATCTAGGCCCTTAAATCTATTTCTCACTTCCACTGTATAATCATAAGGAATTTGATTTAGGTCATACCTGAATGGTCTAGCGGTTTTCCCTACTTTCTTCAATTTAAGTCTGAATTTGGTAATAAGGAGTTCATGATCTGAGCCACAGTCAGCTCCTGGTCTTGTTTTTGTTGACTGTATAGAGCTTCTCCATCTTTGGCTGCAAAGAATATAATCAATCTGATTTTGGTGTTGACCATGTGTAGTCTTCTCTTGTGTTGTTGGAAGAGGGTGTTTGCTANTGATTCCTGTCTCCTGTACAATGTCACGAACCCCATTCCATAGTTCATCAGGCATTCTATCAGATCTAGACCCTGAAATCTGTTTCTCACTTCCACTTTATAATCATAAGGAATTTGATTTAGGTCATACCTGAATGGTCTAGCGGTTTTCCCTACTTTCTTCAATTTAAGTCTGAATTTGGTAATAAGGAGTTCATGATCTGAGCCACAGTCCGCTCCTGGTCTAGTTTTTGTTGACTGTATAGAGCTTCTCCATATTTGGCTGTGTTAACTTTTATAAAAACTGAATGTTATTGTTCAAATAGAGCTTATAGTTCAGTTTCTGTTATCAGTTAGACATTCAATAAATATTAGCTTTTTCATTATAAAGAACAAGTGTATTTCTAAGTTTTGGGGAACACCTCATCTTTTCTTTTCAAAAAAATAAATCACATGTACAACTATACTCCTTTTCAGAAAAAAGTGTTTTGATAACCATTCCTTGTTTCTTTGGTATGAGCCTCCACACTTTGGAGGGACAAGACTCTTTTTAAATATATATATATTTATTTATTTTTTAGTTGAAGGATAATTGCTTTACAGAATTTTGTTGTTTTCTGTCAAACATCAACATGAATCAACCATAGGTATACATATGTCCCCTTCTTCTTGAAACACCCTCCCCATTCCACCCCTCTCTCACTTGATGTCTCTATGGTTCAAAGGTGGGATTCAATTCCACCTTCAGTGTGGAAGACAGGTTGATTCAAATGCTACCAAATATGAATCAGGACATACATCACAATGCCCTTGGCTGCAGTGAATAACCACATAGCTCAGGTACCACACTACAGTAGTAACTTGGGCAAGATGACTCAGTCAGTGAGAACGTGGGAATGGGAGGATGAGTCTGAAAGTAGAAGTCGAAGGAGAAGTGAGTATTGACCAGCATCTGAACCTTTAGATCAAGCCATCCCTGAAAGTAATTGGACTTTTCAACTTTTCACTTAGATGAACCAACAAGTTTTTTTGTCTTAAATTAGTTTGGGTTGGATTTTGTTACTTATAAACTAAAACTTATTGACTTATATAGCATATGGCACAGAGCTTTTTAGAAAAATTTTTTGTAATTTTTGTTTATTTTTTTAAAATTGAAATATGGCTGATTTACAATGTTATGTTAGTTTTTGATATGCAGCAAAGTGATTTAGCTATACATATATATATGCACTTATACATATATATATATATATATATATATATAGGCTTCCCTGGTGACTGTGGCAAAGAATCTGCCTGCAATGCAGGAGTCGTGTGTTTGATCCCTAGGTCAGGAAGATCCCCTGGAGGAGGCATGGCAACTCACTCCTGTATTCTTGCCAGGAAAATCCCAAGGACGGAGGAGCCTAGTGGGCTATAGAGATCGTGGGGTCTCAAAGGCTCGGACACAACTGAAGCGACTGAACACACATGCATATGTGTGTGTGTGTGTGTGTGTGTGTGTGTGTGTGTAGCATGATACATTAGTGCCTCATGCCTCAGCTTTATGTATCTCTGTTTGTATTAACATTTAGTTTCCCTGTTTTCTTCTCTAAGAAACTTACAAGAAAGCACATGTGATAGCATCTCCAGTTAATTACTTTACATAATTATGTTAATAGCTGAGGATTTTGTTTCTTTAGGAGTTTTTTCTTATTTTAAATATTGTCTACTGGGAGTATTTGTTTTTTGAAAAAGAACTCCTGGAGACTTGAAGACAGTAACATAGATTAAATCATGACTGGTAGGAATTTATGACTCCTGGGAGAGAGGTATATTATGAAACTTATGGAGAAGAAATCTTTTATAGCATTTCTTAAATTGCCTCAGATAGACAACCTCCCCTCTGTTCACATATAATACAAATCCTAATTCAAAACCAGTAAACTTTTTTAATGGTGTTACTCAGATCATGAAGTCTCCATAATGTAAGAAAAAGAAGAGAAACAAAATAAAGGGAAGAAATAGAATGTGAAGAGATAGTAATATCTGTCTTGTAGAGGATTTCATGACTCAGATACAGGGTCACTGAGATTTCAAACTGCATACATTAGTAACAGCACAAGACAAACAAAATACAAAATGAACATGACAAATTTGATTTATTCCAGGCAGAAACTTATCAACTGTGGGATAGTTACTGTTATATGAAATTATAAATGCTACCATCATACGCTGGAGAAGATAAACAGTCTTTTATTCACTTTGATTTTCCATGTCTACATTTAAACTGGAAAAATGCTTTCCATTTATGTGTGTTTAAAGGTTAAATCCTATGACCAAAGTAAAAATCAGCACATAAAATAGAGTTTGATTTAAGCAGTGCTGCTAAACCTCTTCCTTGTCATTCCAATAGAAGTGATTCATTGCTTGGTTGGGAGTTAAAACATTTGATCATTATCAGATTATTTATTTAATTATTTTTTGATTAAACTATTTCTTGCCTCATGCAAGTCCAAGCTCATTGAAATTAGGTCAAGATCTTAGCTGTTCTTTAGGTGTGTTATACAGTTTCTCCCTCAGATACCTTCTCTCCCCTAGGTGATTGCCCTTGGAGAAATTTTTGCACATTCCCCAAGGAAATGGGGGGGAGGGAATTACTAAAAAGGTTAGCGAATGAATCAGTAGTTGAATTATCTTTAAATATTTAATAGGCTTCTAACATAGTTCACTGTGGATCTGTTTGACTATTATCAATTTTTGGTGGCTAATTTTCTTCATCAAAGAAATGAAATCTTTGCTGGGCTATGGAAAATACACTTAAACTTTCATTGCTGACATTTCCACTGGTGGAGTAATCAAAGTAATTATTAGGAATATCCTTTAATATGGATAAATGGAATCAAAGTTTGTAAAATGGGATTTTTTTTCAAAAGTTCAAAATTTTTGAAGCATTCTCTAAAATGTTTGTTGAGGTCAATCACAGTTAATGAATATTATCCTAAATATATGTATTATTGAGCAAAAAAGAAACTCAAAATGTTTGGATTTAGGCATTTGTAAAATTATCAACACTAAAAACTTCTTAATATGTTTTTAATCATGAAATATATTTAATGTACACATTAGGGTACACATTGGAAAAGAGCTTATTGCTGAGAAAGATTGAAGGGAAGAGGAGAAGGGGACTACAGAGGATGAGATGGTTGGATGGTATCACCGACTTGATGGACATGAGTTTGAGCAAGCTCCAGGAGTTGGTGATGGACAGGGAAGCCTGGTGTGCTACAGACCACAGGGTCACAAAGAGTTGGACATGACTGAGCAACTGAACTCAAATGATGTCTCTTTCTGACTGGGAGTTCTATGGCATTGGTGAAATACCTTGTATTAATTTTGATTCTTATGGTTAAAATGATAGGAACCAAACTCAAGCTAATTTTAAAAGCAACAAGTGCAGTTTAATGGTGGATATAATCCAAGATAATATTAAGCACACAGCCCAAGAAGAAATATAGGCAAGTAGTTTGTTGCCAAGTATATGTGGAATCAGACCAGATGCCATTCTTGTGTCTTCCCAGCTTTTATCTCTGCTCCTCTCTTTCACCACAAAATGGCATTGTCCAAAGGGCAATGTTGGAAAAGAAACCATTCTAGCTAGTTTCAACAGAACATTATGTACCACATTTATTAAATAGCTTATGGATTAATGTGGAGATGGTAAAAAGAGAATCTCGGCTTAATTTCCAGGAGAAACTTCCAAAGGCAGGTTGCAGAACTGCACCAGTAAAAGAACAACTGCCTCTATCCTGTCTGGAAAGTTTCACACAAAAATAGCAGTCACCACTACAGATGCTGGCTGAGAACCTTCTGTTTCTGCCTCAATCTGCATTAGTAAACCCCGTGCTTCATTGCATGGTTCATTTCCTTGAAATTGAATTCTGAACTCACATCTCATCCAAATACACTTGAATAGCAGAGTCTAAAGCCCACCTAGAATTCTAGCTGAAAGGAAGCCTAAAAGAAGTAGTTTTAGGCCTTCAGCTTTAGCAGAATGAGAAGGCACTCCAGAAGGAGGTAAACTGAATAAAGGATATTGCATAATCCAAAATCATACTATAGTCAGGAAATATATCTGGGATACCTTGTGTTTACAGCTTAAAGTTTCCACTATTAGAAAGAGATTACTCAGTATTCTTGGAAGTTTTAAAATTTCCAGGAAAGCGTTTCTCTTCTGTTGACATGAGCTTTAGACCAATCAACTCAGGTAAGCAAAAACAGTCACTCTGTATCAAATGCTTATGGCTATTTATGATGACCCTGAGAGAGGCCATGGTGTGTTGGAAAAGAAGTGCCGAGTCAGCAATTCCCATAGAAATTATACTCAGATATGTACATGGATATTTAGATAATTGATATTTAGATAATCATATATCTAAATTTAGATATACTGCAGTTCAATTCAGTCACTCAGTTGTGTCCAGCTCTTTGTGAACCCATGGATTGCAGCATGCCAGGCCTCCCTGCCCATCACCAACTCCCGGAGTACAGACTCATGTCCATTGAGTTGGTGATGCCATTCAACCATTTCGTTCTCTGTTGTCTCCTTCTCCCCCTGCCTTCAATCTTTCCCAGCATCAGGATCTTTTCAAATGAGTCAGTTCTTTGCATCAGATGGCCAAAGTATTGGAGTTTCAGCTACAGCATCAGCCCTTCCAATGAATATTCAGGACTGATTTCCTTTAGGGTGGACTGATTGGATCTTGCAGTCCAAGGGACTCTGAAGAGTCTTCTCCAGTAAATGCTAAGTAAATGATAGTTGTATAGAAATTTGGAGTTCAGAATTGATATAAAGGTTATGTAAATATGTGCTGTTGATCCTTCAAGTTGCATAGTTCTCAGACTGTCTCTTATACACATCTAGATGTGTATAAGAGACAGGGGTGAGTTTAATAATTGTTATATGACTGAGTTCACTTTAAATTTGATATATTCTAATTATAAAATGCTTACATGAAAATGTCTGAAACATAAAATTTTCACTGTGAAGCATAACATTGGAGAAGACTTTAATAACTTCCTACTCAGTCCTCCCCCATCCACTCTGAACCCTTTGGAATGCAACATTTTGTAGTCAGCATGATTTTTCTGCACATCTGATCACGGTGGCTCCTGCTTACCAGCAATGAGCGGTGGTAAAGGCCAGTCAGGCTTTAGTGTGGCTTAAGGGGCCCAGTGTGGTCTGGCTCCTCCCTTCCTAAGGATCCTTTTTCCTGGCCCTGAGTTTTAGTCTCACAGTCCAGCTACTCAAATGAATCTTCTTTAGTTAAAGTAACCTTGTCCCTTGGCCCTGCTCACCTCCCCCTGAGGCTTCAGGTCTCAGTGTCTGCAGCACTTTCTCAAGGACTTAGCCCTGACTGGGGTGTCCTATTTCAGTAACTGTCCTGCCTGGGAGAACATGCATAAGGCTAGTCATTGCGCTGTTAGTTCCCTGAACACGACAGCGTCTCGCACCTGTCTCTTATACACATCTAGATGTGTATAAGAGACAGAAAAAAAAAAAAAAAAAGCTTCAAGAGGAGCTTGTTTCCCTATAGGAAAGAGACAGTGTATTTATATCTCAATAGATAAGCCTCAACCAAAATTTCTTTGGTATTATATGACTCACAAGAATTATTTTGTGTTTTTGAGTAAATCTATATGGAGGTTTCAAATAACTACAAACAATACCCATAAATACTTAACAGAAATCTCACTCTAGCAAAGACATGGAATAAATATATGTGTAAATGATATTTCTAGCCTATATATATATATAGGCTTCCCTGGTGACTGTGGCAAAGAATCTGCCTGCAATGCAGGAGTCGTGTGCTTCTAGTCTCTTCAAAGTGAACAAATTTAATATTACTAATATATTAGTATTAAAATAGTATATTAAAATGCTATTTAACATTTTAAAATAATACTTTTTAAAGTTGTGGAATATTTTCTAGTCTATGATGTTGTCTTCATTTGTTTGTAAAGAACTGTTTAAAGGATCCATTATGAACATGAGTAATATCATTCCATGGCTCATTTTTACTTTGCTGTATCAATGCCATGTTAGCAATTTTTGGACAGAATAATGGTTTTGACTTAACAGCCTTTCCTTAATTAAATAAATATATAAATTAAATATATATGTGTGTGTATATATATATATAATCTCATCATTTCTATCAACAAATTTATGACTGTATACTTAGTTACTCAGCTGTGTCCAACTTTTTCTGACCCTGTGGACTGTAGTCAACCAACCTCTTCTGTCCATGGGATTTCCCAGGCAAGAATACTGCAGCGGGTTTCCTTTTTCCTACGCCAGGACTGTGTATATTAACTCCTACGCCAGGACTGTGTATATTAACTAGCTAGGCAAACTATTTTGTCCAGTTTTGCTTCTATTAAATATATTGAAGTTCAAATGAAAAATGTGCCATGAAAAATTAGCACATTCAAATAAAACAAGTCTCAAAGAGGTCAAACTAGTAGTCAATAAACAAATAGTTAATACTAACAGTTTTCCGGAGACTACTTAGAGGGGATAACTATGTAGGACTGACAGGAGAATTTTTGATGAGAGACCTCTCTCTCTCTCTTTTACGTTTCTAGTTACTTTTCATCTCTTTTTCCTCNAAATTAGCACATTCAAATAAAACAAGTCTCAAAGAGGTCAAACTAGTAGTCAATAAACAAATAGTTAATACTAAAAGTTTTCCGGAGACTACTTAGAGGGGATAACTATGTAGGACTGACAGGAGAATTTTTGATGAGAGACCTCTCTCTCTCTCTTTTACGTTTCTAGTTACTTTTCATCTCTTTTTTCTCTTTACCACCAAGGTCATTATGCTGAATCTGGTCTTTAGAAAGCATGATAAGAATGCATGATACATTAGTGCCTCATGCCTCAGCTTTATGTATCTCTGTTTGTATTAACATTTAGTTTCCCTGTTTTCTTCTCTAAGAAACTTACAAGAAAGCACATGTGATAGCATCTCCAATTAATTACTTTACATAATTATGTTAATAGCTGAGGATTTTGTTTCTTTAGGAGTTTTTTCTTATTTTAAATATTGTCTACTGGGAGTATTTGTTTTTTGAAAAAGAACTCCTGGAGACTTGAAGACAGTAACATAGATTAAATCATGACTGGTAGGAATTTATGACTCCTGGGAGAGAGGTATATTATGAAACTTATGGAGAAGAAATCTTTTATAGCATTTCTTAAATTGCCTCAGATAGACAACCTCCCCTCTGTTCACATATAATACAAATCCTAATTCAAAACCAGTAAACTTTTTTAATGGTGTTACTCAGATCATGAAGTCTCCATAATGTAAGAAAAAGAAGAGAAACAAAATAAAGGGAAGAAATAGAATGTGAAGAGATAGTAATATCTGTCTTGTAGAGGATTTCATGACTCAGATACAGGGTCACTGAGATTTCAAACTGCATACATTAGTAACAGCACAAGACAAACAAAATACAAAATGAACATGACAAATTTGATTTATTCCAGGCAGAAACTTATCAACTGTGGGATAGTTACTGTTATATGAAATTATAAATGCTACCATCATACGCTGGAGAAGATAAACAATCTTTTATTCACTTTGATTTTCCATGTCTACATTTAAACTGGAAAAATGCTTTCCATTTATGTGTGTTTAAAGGTTAAATCCTATGACCAAAGTAAAAATCAGCACATAAAATAGAGTTTGATTTAAGCAGTGCTGCTAAACCTCTTCCTTGTCATTCCAATAGAAGTGATTCATTGCTTGGTTGGGAGTTAAAACATTTGATCATTATCAGATTATTTATTTAATTATTTTTTGATTAAACTATTTCTTGCCTCATGCAAGTCCAAGCTCATTGAAATTAGGTCAAGATCTTAGCTGTTCTTTAGGTGTGTTATACAGTTTCTCCCTCAGATACCTTCTCTCCCCTAGGTGATTGCCCTTGGAGAAATTTTTGCACATTCCCCAAGGAAATGGGGGGGAGGGAATTACTAAAAAGGTTAGCGAATGAATCAGTAGTTGAATTATCTTTAAATATTTAATAGGCTTCTAACATAGTTCACCGTGGATCTGTTTGACTATTATCAATTTTTGGTGGCTAATTTTCTTCATCAAAGAAATGAAATCTTTGCTGGGCTATGGAAAATACACTTAAACTTTCATTGCTGACATTTCCACTGGTGGAGTAATCAAAGTAATTATTAGGAATATCCTTTAATATGGATAAATGGAATCAAAGTTTGTAAAATGGGATTTTTTTTCAAAAGTTCAAAATTTTTGAAGCATTCTCTAAAATGTTTGTTGAGGTCAATCACAGTTAATGAATATTATCCTAAATATATGTATTATTGAGCAAAAAAGAAACTCAAAATGTTTGGATTTAGGCATTTGTAAAATTATCAACACTAAAAACTTCTTAATATGTTTTTAATCATGAAATATATTTAATGTACACATTAGGGTACACATTGGAAAAGAGCTTATTGCTGAGAAAGATTGAAGGGAAGAGGAGAAGGGGACTACAGAGGATGAGATGGTTGGATGGTATCACCGACTTGATGGACATGAGTTTGAGCAAGCTCCAGGAGTTGGTGATGGACAGGGAAGCCTGGTGTGCTACAGACCACAGGGTCACAAAGAGTTGGACATGACTGAGCAACTGAACTCAAATGATGTCTCTTTCTGACTGGGAGTTCTATGGCATTGGTGAAATACCTTGTATTAATTTTGATTCTTATGGTTAAAATGATAGGAACCAAACTCAAGCTAATTTTAAAAGCAACAAGTGCAGTTTAATGGTGGATATAATCCAAGATAATATTAAGCACACAGCCCAAGAAGAAATATAGGCAAGTAGTTTGTTGCCAAGTATATGTGGAATCAGACCAGATGCCATTCTTGTGTCTTCCCAGCTTTTATCTCTGCTCCTCTCTTTCACCACAAAATGGCATTGTCCAAAGGGCAATGTTGGAAAAGAAACCATTCTAGCTAGTTTCAACAGAACATTATGTACCACATTTATTAAATAGCTTATGGATTAATGTGGAGATGGTAAAAAGAGAATCTCGGCTTAATTTCCAGGAGAAACTTCCAAAGGCAGGTTGCAGAACTGCACCAGTAAAAGAACAACTGCCTCTATCCTGTCTGGAAAGTTTCACACAAAAATAGCAGTCACCACTACAGATGCTGGCTGAGAACCTTCTGTTTCTGCCTCAATCTGCATTAGTAAACCCCGTGCTTCATTGCATGGTTCATTTCCTTGAAATTGAATTCTGAACTCACATCTCATCCAAATACACTTGAATAGCAGAGTCTAAAGCCCACCTAGAATTCTAGCTGAAAGGAAGCCTAAAAGAAGTAGTTTTAGGCCTTCAGCTTTAGCAGAATGAGAAGGCACTCCAGAAGGAGGTAAACTGAATAAAGGATATTGCATAATCCAAAATCATACTATAGTCAGGAAATATATCTGGGATACCTTGTGTTTACAGCTTAAAGTTTCCACTATTAGAAAGAGATTACTCAGTATTCTTGAAAGTTTTAAAATTTCCAGGAAAGGGTTTCTCTTCTGTTGACATGAGCTTTAGACCAATCAACTCAGGTAAGCAAAAACAGTCACACTGTATCAAATGCTTATGGCTATTTATGATGACCCTGAGAGGGGCCATGGTGTGTTGGAAAAGAAGTGCCGAGTCAGCAATTCCCATAGAAATTATACTCAGATATGTACATGGATATTTAGATAATTGATATTTAGATAATCATATATCTAAATTTAGATATACTGCAGTTCAATTCAGTCACTCAGTTGTGTCCAGCTCTTTGTGAACCCATGGATTGCAGCATGCCAGGCCTCCCTGCCCATCACCAACTCCCGGAGTACAGACTCATGTCCATTGAGTTGGTGATGCCATTCAACCATTTCGTTCTCTGTTGTCTCCTTCTCCCCCTGCCTTCAATCTTTCCCAGCATCAGGATCTTTTCAAATGAGTCAGTTCTTTGCATCAGATGGCCAAAGTATTGGAGTTTCAGCTACAGCATCAGCCCTTCCAATGAATATTCAGGACTGATTTCCTTTAGGGTGGACTGATTGGATCTTGCAGTCCAAGGGACTCTGAAGAGTCTTCTCCAGTAAATGCTAAGTAAATGATAGTTGTATAGAAATTTGGAGTTCAGAATTGATATAAAGGTTATGTAAATATGTGCTGTTGATCCTTCAAGTTGCATAGTTCTCAGACAAGGGTCAGAATATAAGCAAAATGTCATCTGGGGATCATAACTTACTTTTTTCTATAAGGGGAGAAGAGTGGGAAAAATTTTTGAAAGGAAAACCCGAAGCCAGATTTTACTAGTCCCTGAACTACTAGGAAACTCTATGTTCTCTAGAAAACTCAGTGTTCTCTGCTGAGTAATGTATTATTCATGAAGGCTTGAAACACTAGTTTTGAAGATGTGTCTATGGGTGGTATAAAAGACAAGTGTGGAATACAACAGATGCAGAAAGATTAGAAAAGAGAATAATGCAAATATTCTGGGGATGAACTGATGCAACTGACCCAGCATGCTGGTAAGAATGACAAAGATGAAACAAATACACTGTTTTCATTAAGCTAAGTTGAAAAAGTATAACATTTCTTATTTATTTCACATATTTTGGAATATAAAGATAAGATAAAGAATATAAAATATTCCACTTAACATAAAGGAATATAAAAACATCAAAACCAAATGTATTTCTAACATAGTTAACACTCTATATGGTACATATACTTAATAAAATTATACATTTAAGTTTAGAAAACCATAGAAAATTGGATAGGCCTAATTTTCCAAGGCAAAATTATGCAAGTTAAATTATTGAACAGAAGGAAACAGAGCTTCCAATTAGAGAAGAGGGAAAGCAGAGTCCCTAGAAATCAGTTAGGTAATCAGTATTCCAGCAAAGAAAGCAGGCTTAGAAGATGTGTGAAATGTCATAATTTGCGACTTAAAGTATTTTGCCTGGCAGCAGAAAGAAGATTTGCAGTGCTCATGTTTCCTAAGGAGAAAAAAGGCTAAACTAATTAGATACAAAAAACATGGAAATAAATAGCAAAGTTCCAAAAATCTTGGCAACTTCTATTCCTTGCTTTCCATTTCTGTGGAAGTGGTCTCAGTTCAGAAAATGATTTTATCCTCACATAAGTTCCCAAAACAATTTATCATTGCTATTCACCATTCAGTGGTTGTGTGTGTTTTAGAGGGAGCCTAGTAGGTGTGAGTGGCATTCCACTCCAGTATTCTTGCCTGGAAAATCCCATGGACGGAGGAGCCTGGTAGGCTGCAGACCATGGGGTCTCGAAGAGCCAGAAACGACTGAGCGACTTCACTTTCACTTTTCACTTTCATGCATTGGAGAAGGAAATGGCAACCCACTCCAGTGTTCTCGCCTGGAGAATCCCAGGGACAGGGGAGCCAGGTGGGCTGCCGTCTATGGGGTCGCACAGAGTCAGACAGACTGAAGCGACTTTGCAGCAGCAGCAGCAGTAGGTGTGAACCAGAGATGGCAGGCAGATAAATGATTTTCCTTTCTTGCTTGGCTAACTTATCTGATTAGAGGAATTAAATTGATCCAAGATGAGTTTTAATAGTCATTTTAATTGCGTTCTACCACTTTTGTTTTTCAAACTAGAATATCAGTCTACAGTAAGAGGATTTGTAACGGCCGTCTGTGTTTCTCTGCTTTCTTAGAAAGATGCACATGAGCAATCAATACACATTAATGAAATGGAATGGTTGAGTTGTGTATTTTTCTGATTCAAATTTCACTGGGAGCAAAGGCAACAAAAAATAAAATTTCCTATGTAAGCCTGCCTGTGAAGCAGACACGGTGGTATATTATGTAGAAATCTTTCTAAATTCCTGAGGATCCAAACTTTGGATTCTTACATGTGATTGCTCTTCCAGTTCGTTCTATAGATTTGTATCTTTGCCAATCACTTCACTTTGTTGAAAGTTATGCCCTATACAGGGCTTTCCCTGGTGGCTTGGTAAACTATCCATCTGTGATGCAGGAAACCGCCTGCAATGCAGGGGCCATGGGTTTGATCCCTGGATCAGGAAGATCCCCTGGAAAAGGAAATGGCAACCCACTCCTGTATTCTTGCCCAGGAAATCTCATGGACAGAGGAGCCTGGCGGGCTGCAGTTCATGGTGTTGCCAGAGTTGGACATAACTTAACAATAAACCACCACCACCACCACTACCACGCCTTATTGAAACTGGATTATTTCCAAATTTGAATTATAAGATCTTAACAGTTTTTCCCTAATGTCATGCATGCATTGGAGAAGGAAATGACAACCCATTCCAGTATTCTTGCCTGGAGAATCCTAGGCACAGAGGAACCTGGTGGGCTGCTGTCTATGGGGTTGCACAGCATCAGACACGACTGAAGTGACAGCAGCAGCAGCAGCAATGTCATGATCTTTAAAAGAGTATCTAGCAAAGTAACATGCCTATTTTTTTCCATATTACTCCCTTAAAAAAGATATCTGAGATCTTTTCAATAAAAAAGTATTCATCTTTATCTGAACTGTTAATTAGGGTCTATAAAACAGTAGTCCCATATGCTTATGGTTTGCTATTTTAAAACATTCATTGATGACAAATTGCCCGTTATTTATGCTGAATGATATTCTTTTTCTTTTTTCCCCTCCCCAATAAATTTAGAAATATGATCATGACCTCTAATATTAAATGTAATTCAACAGCAGAAAGGATAATTCTGATTCTTTTCTTTATTTAGCTTGGCTCAGGATAGAAATTCAATGAGCCTCTATTTCAACTGGCCTTGCTTATTCTCAGTGCAACCTTGAAATAAATTTATTGTTTTTCATTTATATTTAAGGTCAGATGAAAGATAAGTTAGGATCTATAGCACTGGCTGTAACAACCAATAAAACATTTCACTGCAGTCTGGGGAATAAATACTTAGTACCTAATCAGAAACAGTATGGAACACAGTGTCTTTCAGAAGTTACCATTTTATACTAACATATAAGCCTTACATAAGAAAATAAGCTTGTATTCTAATCTGTATGGGCTTCCCTTGTGGCTCAGCTGGTAAAGAATATGCCTGCAATGCAGGAGACCTGGGTTTGATTTCTGGGTTGGAAAGATCCCCTGCAGAAGGGAAAGGCTACCCACACCAATATTCTGGCCTGGGGAGAATTCCATGGGCTGTATAGCTCATGGGGTTGCCAAGAGTCAGACACAAATGAGCGACTTTCACTTATCTGTACAGCTACATTTATATGATAAGATAATAAAATTACAGTTTAAGAATTCTATTGGTTGGGCTGCCTGGTATGTTGAAGAATTGCAGCATTTGAATGAATAATATCTATTAAATGAATACTTATGTTAAAAGTAAAATGGTTTTTACTAATATAAGGGCAAGTATACTTCTTTTCATTTATGCCATGAATATAAATATTTTTAGACCCTAATTGTCTAAAATGAGTGAGGCAAAATCAATGGCTAAATACCTCTCAACCAATATTATGTTACTATTACTATGTAGCACGTCAATCACTTAATAAATAATTCAATTAATTTTCTTAAGAAAGTTTCCAATGTTTGAAGTGATTTTTTTTTACATCTAACTTATTTACAAAAAATTCACCAATTTTAGTTGTACAATTTGATACATTTCAACAAATGGATACAATGATATAATTCCTATCAGAATCATGATAGCACATATTTCTTTATTTTCTTGTTTTTGTTTTATTTTTTAATTTGGCTGCACCAGGTCATAGTTGTGGCACGCAGGATTTTCCTTGGGGCATGTGGGATCTAGTTCCTTGACTAGGGACCATATCTGGGCCACCTGCCTCGGGAGTGTAGAGTCCTAACCACTGGACCGCCAGGAAAGTCCTGATTTTTGTTCATCCCTCCCAAGTTCCCTTGTACTCTTTTGCAGCAGTTACTTCTCTTATTTCCTTCCTTGGCAACTCCTTACCTACTTTCTAGCCCTTGAGTGTTAGTTGTGCATTTCTTAGAATGTCACATATAAATAGAATCAAGCATATATAGTCTTTTGTTCCTGGCTTCTTTTAATCACCATAATCCTTTTGAAGTTTATGTGTGTTACTGTGTATTTCATAGTTTGTTACTTTTTTACCCCTGAGTGTTATTCCATTGCTTGGACATACATTTTCATTTCAGTGTTGAATAGAAGTGATGACTCTGGACTTTCTTGCCTTGTTCCTGGTCTTAGTGAAGTGAAGTTGCTTACTCGAGTTCGACTCTTTGCAACCCCATGGACTGTAGCCTACCAGGCTCCTCCCTCCATGGAATTTTCCAGGCAAGAGTACTGAAGTGGGTTGCCATTTCCTTCTCCAGGAGATCTTCCCAAGCCAGGGATCGAACCTGGGTCTCCCACATTGCAGGCAGATGCTTTACCATCTGAGCCACCAGGGAAGCCCTTCCTGGTCTGAATTTGGGGCTAACTATAGGCCTGTAGACGTCCTTTCTCAGGTTGAGAAAATCCCCTTCTATTTATACTGTACTGAGTATTTTCATCATGATTGGATATTGAATTTTGGCAAATATTTTTCATACCAATTGAGATGATCATAATTTTTTTCTTTGTACTTTTGATGTGGTCAATTACTTTTATTTCCAGATTAAATCTTACTTACATAAGATTTATTATTCTTTTCTAATACTGCTGGATGCAGTTTGCTAAAATATTCTTATGGATTTTTATGTCTCTGCTTATGAAGTATATTTGTAATTTTCTTATAACACTTTGATTTTGTAATCTGAGTAATGCTGGCTCCCAGGTTTTAAACTGGAGCAAAACAGCTGTTCTCAGAACTTGCTATGTTTCCATTTCCATATTAAGTAAAGTAGAAAGATGTGACCTCCTGTTTCAGATTTTGGAAGAACTGGTGAAAAATTGCTACTATTACTAGTCCTGTGGGAAGGATTTTACCTATAAATTCAGTTTCTTGAGTGAGTAGTTTGTGCTTGCAAAGAATTTATCCAAAGCTGTGCTGTTGTTTTAAAGCTGTTCATAGCTGTCCTCATAGCATCATTGTCACTTGTCCCTCCGTCCGTCTCTCATTCCTAATACTGGTAATCTGTGCTTTCTCACTCTTTCCCCTTACTACTCAGATTATTGTTTGTCCATGTGTTTCAGTGGACCATCTTTTGGTTTTATTGAGTTTCTCAGTTGTGCTTCAGTCAGTTCAGTCACTCAGTCGTTTCTGACTCTTTGCGACCCCATGGACTGCAGCACACCAGGCTTCCCTGTCCATCACCAAGCCCCAGAGCTTGCTCAAATCCACGTCCATCGAGTCGGTGATGCCATCCAACCATCTCAGGCTTTGTTGTCCTCTTCTCATGCTTTCAATCTTTCCCAGCATCAGGGTCTTTTCCAATGAGTCAATGAGTCCGTTGTGCTTACTATTTCACTAAATTTTGCTGTTTTTATTTCCTTCCTTCTGCTTGCAAGGCTTAATTCAGTCTTTGCCTGGGTTTAATTTGCCCTTTCGTCTTAAGTTTTAAAGTTGGAATCTTAAATCATTAACTGAACCCGTTCATCTGTTCTAATATGTGTTTAATGCTGTTCATTTCCCTTTCTGCATTGCTTTCACTACACACTACAAATTCTGATATTTCAAAATATTTTCTCACTTTCCTTTTTATTTCTTCTTTGATGCAGAAGTTATTTAGAAACTGTGAACTTCTAAATATTTTGGAGATTTTCAAAATATCTTTTTATTACTGAATTCTTTTTTTTTTTGTATTTATTTATTTTTTTACACGAACTCCCAAACATGAACCCCCCTCCCACCTCCCCCCCAACATCTTCCCTCCAGATCATCTCCATACACCAGCCCCAAGCATCCAGCATCCTGCATTGAACATAGACTGGCAATTCATTTCTTACATGATAGTATACATATTTCAATGCTATTCTCCCAAATCATCCCTCCCTCTCCCTCTCCCTCTCCTTCTCCCTCAGAGTCCATAAGTCCGCTCTACACATCTGTATCTTTTTTGCTGTCTTGCATGCAGGGTCCTCATTACCATCTTTCTAAATTCCATATATATGTGTTAGTATACTGTATTGGTGTTTTTCTTTCTGGCTTACTTCACTCTGTATAATTGGTTCCAGTTTCATCCATCTTATTAGAACTGATTCAAATGTATTCTTTTTAATGGCTGAGTAATACTCCATTGTGTATATATACCACAGCTTTCTTATCCATTCATCCGCTGATGGACATCTAGGTTGTTTCCATGTCCTGGCTATTATAAACAGTGCTGCAATGAACATTGGGGTACATGTGTCTCTTTCTATTCTGGTTTCCTCGGTGTGTATGCCCAGCAGTGGGATTGCTGGGTCATAAGGCAGTTCTATTTGCAATTTCTTAAGGAATCTCCACACTGTTCTCCATAGTGGCTGTACTAGTTTGCATTCCCACCAACAGTGTAAAAGGGTTCCCTTTTCTCCACACCCTCTCCAGCATTTATTGCTTGCAGACTTTTGGATCGCAGCCATTCTGACTGGTGTGAAGTGGTATCTCATTGTGGTCTTGATTTGCATTTCTCTGATAATGAGTGACGTTGAGCATCTTTTCATGTGTTTGTTAGCCATCCGTATGTCTTCTTTGGAGAAATGTCTATTTAGTTCTTTGGCCCATTTTTTGATTGGGTCGTTTATTTTTCTGGAATTGAGCTGTATAAGTTGCTTGTATATTTTTGAGATTAGTTGTTTGTCAGTTGCTTCATTTGCTATTATTTTCTCCCATTCAGAGGGTTGTCTTTTCACCTTGCTTATAGTTTCCTTTGTTGTGCAGAAGCTTTTAATTTTAATTAGATCCCATTTGTTTATATTTGCTTTTATTTCCAGTATTCTGGGAGGCGGATCATTGAGGATCCTGCTGTGATTTATGTCGGAGAGTGTTTTGCCTATGTTCTCCTCTAGGAGTTTTATAGTTTCTGGTCTTCTAATTGTAGTGCTAGAACATATTTTCAATGATTTCAATTTTCTTAAATATATTAAGGTTTGTCTCATGGCCAAGAATATGTTCTTTCTTGATGAATAGCCTGTGTACACTTGAAAAGAATGTGTATTTTGTTAAATGTCACTGGGAGAAGATGGTTGGTAGTGTTGCTTAAATGTTTCATATATTTACTGCTGTCTATCTAGTTTTCTATCAGTTACTTAGAAAAGAATGTTGAAATTTCCAACTGTAATTCCCAAGAAAGTCAATGAAGGTTTCACATTAGATATAACAGATGAGAGAACTGGGTCCTTCAAGATGTATGGCAAAACCTATACAATGTTGTAAAGTAAAATAAATAAATAAATAAATAAAAAAGAAAACCTCCAGAAGGAGGCAACTGCAAAAAAAAAATAAATAAATAAAAATAAAATAAAAGGAATTCAATAGGATGTTTACTGCATAAAAGGAATCCCACAGTAAAAGGCAAAATGTATAAAATGTAAGTATATTAATAGCTAAACAAGATTATGAAATTTTACTTATTTTCTAACTGCAACTTTCTTTTTAAAAAGGCTTCTGTTCATAGACAGGATAAGGAGACATTAGAAAAAATGACACTTGGGACATTTATATAAACTTTCAATTTTATTATTTTGTTAACAATGCTTAATGCACTTTGTATAATAGAATAAAATGTTTGTAACTATTAAATTTGTTTCAGTATATTTTGCGTGCATGCCAAGTTGCTTCACTAGTGTCCAACTCTTTCTGCTTCTATGGACTGAAGGGCACCAGGCTCCTCTGTCCATGGGATTCTCCAGGCAAGAATACTAGAGTAGGTTGCCATTTCCTTCTCCAGGGGATCTTTCTAATGCAGGTATCAAACTTGCATCTCATGTCTCCTGCATTGGCAGATGGGTTCTTTACCCCGAGTGCCAGAGGTAATGATAATTATCTTGATGTGTTCAGAATTACATAAACAAAACAATAAAAAGCCTTTCTGCAAAGTGAAAAATAGGTTTGAAGAAGGAGCAGCTGGGAGATCTGATAGCTTAAAATTTGCCCACTTCGTGAAGAACCATGTAGTCATGCTAAAAGAGACAGACATTACCCTAATAGCAAAGGGAGTCACTGAAGGATTTCAGGGGAGAATGACTGATGGAATGGCAGACAGAATTTGTAAGACCACCATGGCAGAAAGTAGAGCATCCAGGCAGAGAAAAACAATTAAGCACGTAGAAATTCCTATAATTTTACTGAAAGTCAGTAAACGCCTATGTGGGAAGGGATTGCTGAACTCAGGGAAGGATTTCTGAAGAAATCTCATTTGGGGATCATTTGTAAGTGAATAATTACAAAGGAGATTTCCAATAAATTAGACTTGATGAAAAATTTCAGTCAAAATTAACCTAAAAAAGACAAGATAATTCATATTTAATAATAGGTTGGTGCTCTGTAGGTTTTAAATATGTGAAGTTTGAGTTGACTGTGGAACTCCTAAGTAGAATTCAGTGGAAATAGAAATCAAAGAAAACAGTGGAAAACAGCTGCAAATACAGTTTAAGGTTTAACACTGGATCCCAGTAATAAGTGAAAATTTTTCAAAGAGGGATAAAAATGTTAAAGAGAGTAATCGTCACTAGGATTTGGGCAAAAACAGAAAGAAATAGTTTAGGCAGAAGACACAAATCTGTACCCAACTTGGTCACACCGTGTGTTTATTTTGTGAGCAGATTAACCGGTTTTATTCAATGAGAAGCAAAATTCTAACCATTTCATCTAATGTTCTTTCTGACTGAGATGAAATAAAATGAAAAATCTTAGGGCTATATTTCTGGAATCATTTGCAGTTTGAAATGCCTTGGCTTATGTTTTGGGTCAAATCTCAAAGGACTTCCTTTTTTTGCATTTCTAATTATGGGGCATGATATAAAATAATTTTCTCTAAATTAAATCTGTTAAGCTTGATATTTTAAGCACTCTTCCTGTGCCCTCCTTCCCTCAAAAAAGTCACTTTTGCAACAAAAGTAGGTATGAACCTGAGAGTTTTGCTTCTTTGAACAGTTGAATGATCTAATTGGATATGCATCATTAAGTTTAAAATTTTATAACTATTGTGGTTTTTCTGCTGAGTGACTTTCTTTTTTCAAGGCTTATTAGAGAACCCAAGCCCATTCTCATATCCTCCTGATTTCCATTGCCACATCAGCTCAGATAAACCATTGTTGAGAATGCTGAAGTCAAAAGCACACTGATTTTTCATAGTAGAAGCAATTTCCTGTTTTCAAAAACTTGTAATGAGATTTTAAAAAATACAAACAAATCTAATATATCCACAGTAGAGATTACAGAGTTGGAGAAATGCAGACAAACTGACGTTTAAACTGTTGTAACCTTCTCGAACATCCTATTGTTAATTTGCCAGCTCGATTCTTTACTCAGGGAGTGGAGAGGATCTGAAATAAACACAGAGGCTTCCTAAACTATGTTACCTAAGGTTGAAATGCATATAGAATTTAGTCACTTGAAAAGGGAAGACCCTGTCTTTTAAATATTTTAGTGACTAATTTTTATTTCAAAATGCGAGAAAAAGAAATTTATTCTATGAGTGGGACTAATTTTCTAATATTATGAGTTGTGCTATGAGACTGTTGTTTAGTTGCTAAGTCACGTCCAAAGCTTTGTGACCTCATGGACCGTAGTGTGCCCGGCTCATCTGTCCATGGGATCTCCCAGGCAAGAATACTGGAGTGGGTTGCCATTTCCTTCAGAGGATATTCCTAAACTAGGGATCGAATCTTTGTTTCCTGCACTGAAAGGCAGATTCTTTACCACTGCGCCACTATGGAAGCCCCATGTTCAATTTTTTTCACCTACATGGAAATGCATTTGTTGTTATTTAATTATTGAAAACCTTCTAGTATTTAAAACCTTAAGAAAAATTTTAGACTTTTTAACTTCCAAGATTTTCTTTTAGAAATTCAGCAGCCTACTCTCTCTACTAGTAATAACATAGCTGTAATCACATTAGAGTTGTTGAAAGACACCATCCATACTTTGAGTTTATCACATGCTTTTCAATTAACTGAAAGAAAGTGAGGAAGCATGTTTCTACTTTGCAATATTTAGCTACCCTTTGTCACCCCACTCCCCCACCCCAACAACATTTGCTTCATTTTATTTCCTGTGGGGTCAGCACACTTGCTGAGGCCTTTGCCACTTACCCACTGGGCTAATGAATTTGTGTCCTTAAGGACCTCTCTTTCCATTCTAATCTATTTATTTCACCTGAACCATCTGCCAGATTAATATTCCCCCCAAAGGCTGGCTTGGATCATTTTATCAGAACAAGGTGGTTTGCCTTTCATGACCTTTGTATCTAGAATCTGCTGCTCCTAAGTCACTTCAGTCATGTCCGACTCTGTGCAACCCCATTGCCGGCAGCCCACCAGGCTCCCCCGTCCCTGGGACTCTCCAGGCAAAAACACTGGAGTGGGTTGCCATTTCCTTTTCCAATGCATGAAAGTGAAAAGTGAAAGTGAAGTTGCTCAGTCGTGTCCGACTCAGCAACCCCATGAACTGCAGCCTACCAGACTCCTCCATCCATGGGATTTTCCAGGCAAGAGTATGGGAGTGGGCTGCCATTGCCTTCTCCATCTAGAATCTAGGAGAGATAAATAAACATTCTAAATAAGAGATAAGAGATAAATTGATACAGAACTAAAACAGTGAAGAGATGATTATAGATAGTCAAAGAAGAAATGTGTTTCCTTGTGATCTTTTGTCTTTCATTTGAACTTATTGAACTCTTCCTCCAAAGATGAAATTTAAATTCTATTTTAGTTAACAAGGTGTTCCAGGAGGCATTTATTACTTAGCAATGATGGTAAAACCTTATTTCATACCACTCGTGCTGCTCTCTAACCCCTTTTCTCTATTCACTAATATACATTTTCATTTAACCACCCATCAGCTTGGAGTCCTCTGAAGAGACCTTATACTTACTTCCACTGCTCCATGCCTTTGTTCATGGAGTGTGGTTCTGTCACAAGCATTCTACTTCACAATAGCCTGTGCATCTCATAGGGTGACACAAATGTTTCTATGTGCATTTGTCTGATATTAGATGGAAATAGTGAATTCATCTTTGCGTGCCTTATTCATTATTATCAGTTTGTGCAAACCTACCAAATAGCAAACTGTTTTAATTGGAAAACTAGTAAAGATCTAGTAGAACCTCTGACCATCCTTATTTTCTTAATTCAGTAAACATTTACTGAAGATTTATCCCATTTCATAATCTACAGTAAATGAAAAATGCTAACAGTTATAGAACTCTTATTTTCTCTAAGGTGTAGTACTCAAATCTTGACACAAAGCACAATATTTTCATTTACCCCAAAAGTTTTCAAGATGGAGTGTTACTATCCTCATTGGCAAGATGGAGAAACTAAGGTACGTAGAATCTAAAAAGTTCACCAATATCTCTCAACTAGGGACTGGAGAGTACCACTAACTGCAAAGCGGTACTGCCCCTCTCTTACACACATCTCATTTTTCATTCCTGAATCTGAAGTAGCAAGGGCTGAACTATCCACAAGCTCTAGGGGACAATATAACTTGCCCAAGATCACTAGAGTTTAAGGCAGAGCAGAACTGCATAAGAGATTTTTTGAGATCTGTGTTCTGTTTATGACCCCTCATTGTCACGATGAGGTCCTTCTTCAATTAGTGATTTTGACTTTGCAATGGTAAGTTTCAGATAAAACAAACAGCAACAACAACAGCAAAAAACTGTGCAATTTTGCATGTTTTTAAAAATAATTTTGTTCTGCTGTTATGTTTTCATTCAAGTAAGTGCAGAAAGCACCCTTCTAAGTGTATAAACTTACCCACTGCAGGTCAACAAACACCAGCCCCCAATAATTTATACTGTAACATTACAAAAATCTGTGTCCACAGTTCCATTTATCCAAAGCAACTAACTAGCTTTGTTTGAGCTTTATTATATGTTGTTAAGCTAAATGAAACACAGAAAGCAATGATTTAGTGAGAATCATGGGTTTGCCAGCACTAGTTCAAATTAGACCTGCCAGCTAACCCCTATTTTTCACCTGTGAGTCCAGCAAATAAATGATAAATGTTGGCACAATATTTATATTGTTTATATATATATATATATATATCCCACGATTTACAACCCTAGCTGTCCTTGAGAGACTTCATGTGTTTGTTACAGTCTCCTCCAGGGATAATTCATCGAATGGTAACTCAACATCTGTGCTCAGGGAAAATTCAGACTCATTCTACTATATTCCATTTCCCAAGAAATGTTACTCTTCCTCATCGATTGTGTACCGAGGATTAATTATCCTGTCAATTGGTGTATTTATGTCCTTCGTGGTTGTATTGGCTCACTGACTTTAAAATGGCCGGGGTGTGTCCTGCAGCTGGACATATTTGTTTTGTAAGCAGTCTCATTGCCACATGCTGCTACCCAACAGAAGCAGTGTCTGTATTTCAGGACAACCATTGGAACAGGAAAAGTCTTCATCAGCTGGTTATTTTTAACTCTTCAAGAAAAACTAGGTTGGTATATCTCTCATTAAATTAGCCACTAGTAGTGCACAGTGATTAAAAGCAAAAATATCTAGACTCGATTTCCAACTTTACCAATTATTGGCACTGTGAGTTGTGAGGTGGAGCAGAAATTGCTTTCACATTCTGTCTCTGAATGTCCTCAACTTTAGAAACAGGTATTAATAATGTCCACATCACAGATTGCAGAAAGAAGTAAATGAAATAAACCAAATCATCTAACAAGATATTTAGTAAGTGCCACCCAAAAATGTAGCCATTATTTTTATGCCATTATTACTTTGTGAAGCTGCACTTAAGGGAATTCATAAATATATAGTAACTAAAGCAGTGATTATAAGCTTTTCTTTTTATTTTTTAATGATATATCTAGGAGCTGTTAATCTCTGCTTATCTATTTTTATAGTATATCTATTTTCCTTCAGATAGCAGAAGTAAATAAGCACCATTCAAAATGTTACTTCTTGGGCATTTTTTTTTTCCTTCTTAGTACCTGATACATAGACTGTGCTCAAATATTAATAATTGTTAGCTTTACAACTGTCTACAAGTAGGCCAGTGATTAACCTTGAAATATGATTGTTTCTTTTCATTCATATCACTTAGTTTCTTTGGATATGAATAAGTGTCATCAAACAAATTTATCTTTCTCTCTTTCCAATACAAAAAAAACACTAGGATTTCTGAACAGCATAATAATGTAATTTGTTATTTCAAACATAGAAAACAATTATTTTTCTTATAGTTAACTGGCTTTTTTCATGAGAATGACATCTACTCCATTTATTGTAATTTGCCTATTTAATCATGCAAGCACCATTTAATGACTAAGCATATTATCATAAAATATACTTTATTATGAAATCTATTTAAAATCTGTTATATGGAAATTAAGAACTATGAGTCAGGTAATCATTTCAGTGTTTCCAGTAGTATTGTTCACCTATATAATAAAAATATAACCCACCTTTTCAGTAAAAAACAATAAGATATCTCTCATTAAAACAGTATTTTTTACTCTATTTGAGTCTTAAGCATACAGTTTTGAGGCTATGAACTATCGTGACTATGATATCTTATTAGTGTGCTTGAATTTTAATAACTTGGAGTTATGTGGGGTAAAAGGATAATTTGTGTCTGGTTCAAGACAGCCAGCTATGGTACAGATAATTAGATCATAGGATCCAAATGTGGAGATTCAGTGTAAGTAAAATTAAAATAGTTTTTGAGAACAAATCAGTAAAACAAAATGAGATTTGTACTAAACCTGAGACCTTGAGCTATGGATATTAGAGCAATTACTCTTTACTCTCCTGTTTATGCAATCATCCTGTAATGTAGAAAAACTTAGTACTCTTTCTTACAAGTTATTTTCCTTCAAGGTTAAATTACACATCTGTTCCTTTATAATATATTCATTACAGTACATTTCAAGAAGAAACAATATAGTGTCTAGCAAAACCTTAAAGAAAAAAAACTCCTTTCATTAAAAAGAATTTGAATAATATACTCAGTAATCTGGAAGAATGTTGAAACAGATTTTTCAGTGTATGAACAGAGTTTTATAGAGGTAACAGCATTTTCAGAAATAATTCTTATCTGCTGAAGAATAAGAAGCATCGTGTCTGACTCTATGTGACCCCAGAGACAGCAGCCCACTAGGCTCCCCTGTCCCTGGGATTCTCCAGGCAAGAACACTGGAGTGGATTGCCATTTCCTTCTCCAATGCATGAAAGTGAAAAGTGAAAGGGAAGCCGCTCAGTCGTGTCTGACTCCTAGCAACCCCATGGATTGTAGCCTACCAGGCTCCTGCGTCCATGGGATTTTCCAGGCAAGAGTACTGGAGTGGGGTGCCATTGCCTTCTCCAATATACTATCCAGGTTGTTCATAACTTTCCTTTCCTTTTAATTTCATGGCTGCAATCACCATCTGCAGTGATTTTGGAGTCCCCCAAGATGAAGTCTGACATTGTTTCCACTGTTTCCCACTATTTGCCATGAAGTGATGGGACCAGATGCCATGATCTTAGTTTTCTGAATGTTGAGCTTTAAGCCAACTTTTTCACTCTCCACTTTCACTTTCATCAAGAGGCTTTTTAGTTCCTCTTCACTTTCTGCCATAAGGGTGGTGTCATCTGCATATCTGAGATTATTGATATTTCTCCCGGCAATCTTGATTCCAGCTTGTACTTCTTCCAGCCCAGCATTTAATGCCAATAAAATAACCCACTGTATTTTCTTAGTACCAACCTGCACATAACAGATTTTAGTATTTAGGAAATCATACTGAATTTTATATTTCACACACACAAATACATGCACGGACGCACACATACTGTGTTGGATTTTAATTATTTTTCTCTCCATTAAAAGGCTGTTAGTTTGTGCTTTTGTGTGTTTTAGTTGATATTTTATTACAGTTAAAGGAATGTGGTCATTTGCTCTTTGTTGGTGGTCAGTATCATGTCATAATTTTAGCTATAACCATGGTTATTGGTAATTGTAATGACTAACAGAACTGACATGTAATATGAAATAGGCATGGTGCCCAGGGTAAAGCAGTTCTTTTCTGAAATTTTCTCAATAATTCAGATAACTATGTCAAAACAGTTGCCATATTTTTATACTTAATACAGGCTTGGCAGGTAGTTATTGTTTTATAATCTCTATTCTTATTTGTTATTTAAATTTATTTTTT
>SJYX01004686.1:8128-56767 GCA_006410675.1 Oreotragus oreotragus
GGGTGTTCTTTGGAAGGACTGATGTTGAGGCTGAAATTCCAGTACTTTGGCCACCTCATGAAAAGAGTTGACTCATTGGAAAAGACTCTGATGCTGGGAGGGATTGGGGGCAGGAGGAGAAGGGAACGACAGAGGCTGGATGGCATCACCGACTCGATGGACATGAGTTTGAGTTGGTGATGGACAGGGAGGCCTGGCGTGCTGCAATTCATGGAGTCACAAAGAGTCAGACATGACTGAGCAACTGAAATGAACTGAACTGAACTGAAACATCTGGAAGTTCTCAGTTCACGTACTGGTGAAGCCTAGCTTGGAGAATTTTGATTTATCAACAGCAAATATTTTTCATTGATCATGCTGCAGGAACCAACCTGAGAAAATCACCTTTCTCTCAAAGTCCATCTCAAGAGTCCCTTCCTCTTTGAATCTTGTACAAGTCATTAATTTGTGTTTTGTTAGATTGAGATTATACAAATAAAAGATCCCAGTCAGGATTAGGAAGACTTGGCTTCAAGTCGTGATAAATCAGGAGGCTTCCCAGGTGGCTCAGATGGTAAAGAATCTGCCAATGCTGGAGATGTGCAGGAGAGGTGATTTCCATCCCTGGGTTGGGAAGATCCCCTAGGGGAGGAAATGGCAACCCACTACAGTATTCTTGCCTGAAAAATCCTCTGGACAGAGGAGGCTGGCTGACTCTGGTCCTTGGGGGTCACAAAAGAGTTGAACATGACTGAGCAACTAAGCATGCATGCACACACTTGGCAAATCAAAATGTCATGTCACCTCTCTATGAAATGAAAACATGTTTCCTTATGTCTGCTAAGTCTCTTCTACCTTCATTAAGATATTTTTAAGCGTCTTAGTGTCAAAAAATGTTCTTTAATATCATGCAGCACTGTCCTTGTGCATAGCTTTCTCTGTTTATTTTCTCTCACAATCTTTCGGTTTTAGCAAAACATCAATGAAATTTAAGTCTGTGATTTGGATTTCTGCTTTTAAAATCTTCCTTTTCACTTTGCCTTTTAATAATGGAAATGCCACTAGATATAAAATATCTAGGGTTCTGAAATTTTTAAAGATTACACTTAGCAGTTCACTCAGATAGAAGAGCAGGTCTAGTAAATTTCTGGATAGATTTAGGTTCCTATTTAATAACAAGACACCCTGCTATAAAGGGACTAAGGAACAAGAAAGCCAGTGTGTAGACAAGATATATGAGAAAAGATAAATTTCCCATCATATTTCATGATGTCTGGGAACACTGGGAAATGGCTGCTCCAGGATATTAAAGTTCCAGCATAATTAAAGCAGGACAGCTGAGGGCAAAGTAGAAATAGCAGGATCGTTAATTTCTGACAAGATAATCAACACATTTTAGAATAGATTAAGGTAGTTCCATATATAGAGCCAAGAAAATTATACTATCAAGTGGAATGAGTTTTAATGTGAAATTGGATAGAGGAGCTAAATATGGGAAAGGAGCCTACTGTTGAGTTTTTCCAAGCAAAACTCAGTGTCAGTTGTCAGTAGAGGAATTATAAATTATTTTAAATATGAGTAAAGCAGAGTTAATCTACTCTGGTTTTCCTTCTCTTTCATTTCCTTTCAGATGTTCATTGTTGGGCTTCTGTGTTTCACATCAGTTTATAGGGGAATGACTGGAAAGGCTGACCAGCACAACTGGTAGTTGCTAACACAGCTTACATGAGGGTGATGTTCATGCCAGTGCATTCTTACTTGACTTTCCCAAGAAATTAATTTCATGGAATATTGCTGGATTACCATGTTCATCCTTGCAGCAACATGGAAATATCTGAGATATTCTTTCCCATAGTCTTATAAATAAGCTTAATTTAGGCAAATATTTATTCCAAAGGTTGTTTAGGAGCTTATGAACACCACCTCCCTCCACACTTCCAAATTCCTAATCTGGTATTTCATAATGAGTGGATTTTTAGGGAATCTTTTCTCAAGTATTTTCAGTCACTTCAGTTCAGTTGCTCAGTTGTGTCCAACTCTTTGCAACCCCATGGACAGTAGCATGCCAGGCCTCCCTGTCCATCGCCAGCTCCTGGAATTTGCTCAAACTCATGTCCAGTGAGTCGGTGATGCCATCCAGTCATCATCCTCTATTGTGCCCTTCTCCTCCTGCCTTCAATCTTTCCCAGAATCAGGGTCTTTTGCAATGAGTCAGCTCTTCACATCAAGTAGCCAAAGTACTGGAGTTTCAGCTTCAGCATCAGTCTTTCCACTGAATATTTAGGACTGATTTCCTTTAGGATAGACTGGTTGGATCTCCTTGCAAGCCCAAGGGACTCTCAAGAGACTTCTCCAGCACCACAGTTCAAAATTCTTCAGCGCTCGGCTTTCTTCACAGTCCAACTCTCACATCCATACGTGACTACTGAAAAAACCATAGCCTTGACTAGACGGAAGCATGCCAGGCCTCCCTGTCCATCGCCAGCTCCTGGAATTTGCTCAAACTCATGTCCAGTGAGTCGGTGATGCCATCCAGCCATCATCCTCTATTGTGCCCTTCTCCTCCTGCCTTCAATCTTTCCCAGAATCAGGGTCTTTTGCAATGAGTCAGCTCTTCACATCAAGTAGCCAAAGTACTGGAGTTTCAGCTTCAGCATCAGTCTTTCCACTGAATATTTAGGACTGATTTCCTTTAGGATAGACTGGTTGGATCTCCTTGCAAGCCCAAGGGACTCTCAAGAGACTTCTCCAGCACCACAGTTCAAAATTCTTCAGCGCTCGGCTTTCTTCACAGTCCAACTCTCACATCCATACGTGACTACTGAAAAAACCATAGCCTTGACTAGACGGACCTTTGTTGGCAAAGTAATGTCTCTGCTTTTTAATATGCTGTCTAGGTTGGTCATAACTTTCCTTCCAAGGAGTAAGCATCTTTTAATTTCATTGCTGCAGTCACCATCTGCAGTGATTTTGGAGCCCAGAAAAATAAAGTCTGACACTGTTTCCACTGTTTCCCCATCTGTTTCCCATGAAGTGATCGGACCGGATGCCATGATCTTCGTTTTCTGAATGTTGAGCTTTAAGCCAACTTTTTCGCTCTCCTCCTTCACTTTCATCAAGAGGCTTTTTAGCTCCTCTTCACTTTCTGCCATAAGGGTGGTGTCATCTGCATGTCTGAGGTTATTGATATTTCTCCCGGCAATCTTGATTCCAGCTTGTGCTTCTTCCAGCCCAGCGTTTCCATTAGGAAATAAGTAGGGTGACAATATACAGCCTTGTCATACTCCTTTTCCTGTTTGGAACCAGTCTGTTGTTCCACGTCCAGTTCTAACTTTGCTTCCTGACTGCATACAGGTTTCTCAAGAGGCAGGTCAGGTGGTCTGGTATTCCCATCTCTTTAAGAATCTTCCACAGTTTATCGTGATCCACACAGTCAAAGGCTTTGGCATAGTCAATAAAGCAGAAATAGATGTTTTTCTGGAACTCTCTTGCTTTTCCAATGATTCAGCAGATGCTGGCAACTGCCATTCTATTGCTTTCCTCTATTTCTTTGCACTGACTACTGAGGAAGTCTTTCTTATCTTTCCTTGCTATTCTTTGAAACTCTACATTCAAATGGGTATATTTTTCCTTTCCTCCTTTGCCTTTTGCTTCTCTTCTATTCACAGCTATTTGTAAGGTCTCCTCAGAGAACCATTTTACCTTTTTGCGAGTATTTTGGATGAGACAATATTGATTTTAATGCTCACACTGAGATTCTCTGGAGATCCTCTGATTTTCTGAACTCATAGATCATTTAGGTATTTTCTGTACAGTTTAGGTATAAACTCAATTCACTTACTTGGAAATTGACAATTCACACATTAGTGAAGACTCTGCTTTCCTGCATGGAAGAACACCCATTTCCTTTTGCATAGATACTTCTATCTGTTTTCCCCTCTCTTGTATGGCGTTCTCTGGGAGCTTTGTGGTCTCTCTTTGCAGTGCATAATTCCAGTGGAAGTCTCTCTCCAGGCAGTCTACAAGCCTCTTCCTAATGGCATCTGCCACCACACCCTGAAGGGCCATGAAGTCCTATTTCCTGTTCAACATCAATTTACATGGGAATGTATGCAATGCTCAAGTCTGCATCATTACTGTTTGTGGCCTGCCTAGTTCATCTCAGTCTCCAAGCCAAGACATTTAGTTCTCCCTTAATTTCTTTGTCCAAGTAAGGATTACCTAATAAACATGTCTGAAAGGCAAATATCAAGCCAGAAAAAAAAAGTTTGCAACATATATGACAAATTCCTAATATGTTTAAGATTTAAATTTTCTCTAATAAATCAATAAGCAAAAGATGAACTAAGCAATAGGAAATCGGACAATGAATATATACAGGCAAATCAGAAGAAAAGGGCTATTACTAGAAAATAAATATGCAAACATGTCCAACTTCATTTATAACCAAAGAAATTTGAAAAATAGCAAAACAGTACATTTGTCCATCAAATGGTAAAGATATTTTAAAAATATAATACTTTGAAGAAGTATATTTGTATTAATAGCTACATTCATATTCATATTGTTCAATTTATCAATATAAAAATTGATCTTTCATTTAGGAACCAAAATATATATAATATATGAGTTATTATATATAAAATATATATAATATATGAGTTATAGACATTTATTAAATATTTATGTATTTAGCTACATAACTCAGGGATTGAACCCATATCTCCCACATTGCAGACAGATTATTTACCATCTGAGCCACCAGGGGATCCCACATATTTAAGTATATGACATATAAAGTATTGCCATAGAGAGGTAAGAATTCAAGGAAATAAAAATTCTCATAAGCTCTAGTGTGATGGTAAATTGATGTAATATTGTTGAGTCACTAAGACTTATCCCACTCTTTGTGACCTCATGGACAGTAACCCACTAGGCTCTTCTGTCCATGGAATTTTCCAGGCAAGAATACTGGAATGGGTTGCCATTTCCTCCTCCAGGGGATCTTCTGATCCAGGAATCAAACCTGAGACTCCTGCACTGGTAGGTCAATTCTTTACCACTGAGCCACCTGGGAGAGAGGGAAATGGCAGCCCACTCCAGTGTTCTGGCCTGGAGAATCCCAGGGACGGGGGAGCCTGGTGGGCTGCTGTCTATGGGGGCGCACAGAGTCAGACACGACTGAAGCGACTTAGCAGCAGCAGAGCCACCTGGGAAGCTCAGTGTAATATTACTAGATGACAATTTAATTATATGTACCAAAAAGAAAGACCCCATTACACAAATTTTTGGAGATAACCATTCTACTTCTAGGAATTTATCATAAGGAAATGATCATAGTTATGTACAAAGATCTACCTACCACATTTATCAAGCACTATTAGTAATATTGAGAAGCTGGAAGCTGCTATATAGTGTACAGTGGTGGTGGTTTAGTTGCTCAGTCATGTCCAGCTGTTGTGCTTGCGGCTCCATGGACTGTAGCCCTCCAGATTCCTCTGTCCATGGGATTTCCAGGCAAGAGCACTGGAGTGGGTTGCCATTTCCTTCTCCAAAGGATCTTCCCAGCCCAGTGATCAAACTTAGGTCTCCTGTATTGCAGGTGGACTCTCTTTACCAACTGAGCTACCAGGGAAGCCCATCTATCTGTTGTTGTGCAGTGACTGAATCATGTCTGATTCCTTGTGACTGCAGTACACCAGGATTCCCTGTCCTTCACTACCTTCTGGAGTTTGCTCACACTCATGTCCATTGAGTCAGTGATGCTATTCAACCATCTCATCCTCTGTCACTCCCTTCTCTTCCTGCCCTCAATCTTCCCCAGCATCAGAGTCTTTTCCAATGAGTTGGCTCATCACATCAGGTTGCCAAATTATTGGAGATTTAGTTTCAGCATCAGTCCTTCTAATGAATATTCAGGATTGATTTCCTTTAGAATTGACTGGCTTCATCTCTTTGCTGTCCAAGGGACTTTTCAAAGTCTTCTCCAGCATCACAGTTCAAAAACAATTCTTTGGTGCTCAGCCTTCTTTGGGCTTCCTTGTAATTCAGCTGATAAAGAATCCCCCTGCAATGCAAGAGACCCCAGTTCGATTCCTGGGTCAGGAAGATCCACGGGAGAAGGGATAGGCTACCCATTCTGCTTTTCTTGGGCCTCTCTAGTGGCTCAGCTGGTAAAGAATCTGCCTGCAATGTGGGAGACCTGGGTTTGATCCCTGGGTTGGGAAGATCCCCTGGAGGAGGGTATGGCAACTCACTTCAGTATTGTTGCCTGGAGAATCCCCATGGACAGAGGATCCTGGGGGGGCTGTAGTCCATGGGGTCACAAAGAGTCAGACTTAACTGAGCAACTAAGCAAAGCACAGCACAGCACAGCCTTCTTTATGGTCCACCTCTCACATTCCTACATGATTACTAGAAAAACCATAGCTTTGACTAGATGGACCTTTGTTGGCAAATTATCTCTCTGCTTTTTAATATGCTCTCTATATTTGTCAAAGCTTTTCTTCCAAGGAGCAACCATGTTTTAATTTCATAGCTGAAGTCTCTATCTGCAATGATTTTAGAGTCCCGGAAAAGAAAACCTGCCACTGTTTCAATTTTGTCCCCATCTATTTGCCATGAAGTGATGGGACCAGATGCCATGATCTTAGTTTTTTGAATGCTGAATTTTAAGCCAGATTTTTCGCTCTCCTCTTTCACCTTCATCAGGAGGCTCTTTGGTTCCTCTTTGCTTTCTGCCATTAGGGTAGAAATGTTGTCTGCATATCTGAGGTTGTTGCTGTTTCTCCCAGCAATCTTGATTCCAGCTTGTGATTCATCCAGCCTGGCATTTTGCTTGATGTACTCTGAATTTTTCACTCTCCTCTTTCACCTTCATCAGGAGGCTCTTTGGTTCCTCTTTGCTTTCTGCCATTAGGGTAGAAATGTTGTCTGCATATCTGAGGTTGTTGCTATTTCTCCCAGCAATCTTGATTCCAGCTTGTGATTCATCCAGCCTGGCATTTTGCTTGATGTACTCTGCATATAAGTTAAATAAGCAAGGTAACAATATACAGCCCTGACGTACTCCTTTCCCAATTTGGAGCCAGTCCATTGTTCCTTGTCTGGTCCTAATTGTTGCTTCTTGACCTGCATACAGGTTTTTCAGGAGGCAGGCAAGATGGCCTGGTATTCCCATCTCTTTAAGAATTTTCCACAGTTTGCTGTGATCCACACAGTCAAAGGCTTTAGTGTAGTCAATGAAGCAAAAGGAGATACTTTTCTGAAATTCTCTTGCTTTTTCTGTAATCAAATGGATTTTGGCAATTTGATATCTGGTTCTTCTGTCTTTTCTAAATTTAGGTTGTATGTCTGGAAGTTCTCTGTTCACACTGTTGAAGCCTAGCTTGAAGGGTTTGGGGCATTCCCTTGCTAGCTTGTGAAATCAGCGTAATTGTAGATGTTGGTTAAATAATTCCTGACACAGCTAAAAGGGGCTTAACATTATATGAGCTTTTAGTCACAGCTCTGCATCAAGAATCTCCACTTTGCCCTGGGAACCAATGAAAATTAGACCCACAACTGTTTCTATGGTTTATACACAAGCAGAGTGAAGTCATTATTTGGGTATGTTCATACACAAGCAGAGTGAAGTCATTATTTGGGTATTAGTTAAAGTCACTGTCTTCTCTGACCCAGAAAAATTCATACAGAGCAGGGGTGAGCCCTTGAGAGTCAAGACAAAAACATAGATTCCACCTTTTTTGCAGTTGATTGTATTCTCTGAGTCTTCTGGAAAGACTGACATTTTATATCTCCATCCAAGTAGTCACAATAGGTCTGTATTTTGATCTTCATCCCTATATAAATAAATTGGTCCCTATATTATGTTGGTCAGGGAAGTGTTTAACTAGAGGTCCTCCCTAAGGAAAGTTGACCAGAGATAAACTACATTGTATGCTGAGGAAGGCATTCACACCTATTTCCTTTACTGATGATGAAAGGTTTATAGGAATATTATATGTAATTATGTCCTCATTACTTCCGTGTGGAATTAGACCTTAAAACACTAAAAATGATACCATCTTGCTTTTGTCTGATGTTCGTTTTTTCAGAGGCTTTTCATGTTTATTTTCCATTTAGACCCCCAATACTACTTGTCAGGATTGTACAGGATCTATGTCCCAGAAAAAGAGGAACATGAACTTTGGAGTCAGACAGACCTTGCTTCCAAAACAAAGGAAAGGAGGTGAAAATGAGTGCAAATGAAGATAAGATTGAAGGTGTAGATGTAGGGAGTTGAGGGCATTTTTTTCCTCATTTTTTTCTGTGTGAAGTAAATTTTCCACATGGAGCAAATATAAGGTCATCAGCTAAGAGAGAGAAGGATATCCCTGAGGTGAGGGAGCATCTCCTGTGGAGAGGAGAGGTTTCACCAATCACCAGCCATGAAATTTAGTCCCAAATGATGTAAGATTCAGGTTCTGGCGCCAGGTGACCAAAAACTGTTTATAACATACATAAGGCAAAATGATCAGAAGCTAGTTCTAAATGCTGCTCAGAGACATACTTGTCCACTGCTATTAATTATGCTGTTAACTGGGGAGTTTCAAGCCTTTCATAATCATATTTTAAAATACCAAAAGTGAAAAGGAGAAAATGAGCTGATTGGTATAATGAAATATGCGCTATCAGACATTCAGAGTATGATATTTCATGCTTAAAACTATTGTATGACCTTGAGTTCATATAGGGTCTCTCTTTTCCTCATTCTAAAAAATATCTGATTCTGAGGTCTCTTCTGAGGTCTCCTTTCCCTTTTCTGTGACCAAATGATTTGAATATAATGTCGATTTCTTAAATCAGTGAACTGAGCTATGTGGGTATTTACCACCCAAACAGCCACGAAAATCTTTGGCTGCAGGTCTGCAAATCTACCACAGGGCGCCCTCTACCCTAGAACAGAAGACTTCTATGAGCAGAAGAACTCATGCTGGGTACAGCTGGAAGCTCCTCAACCTTTGTTGCTTGTGAAAGCCAAGAGCAGAATTAAATCAGATGGGTCTTTTAAAAAAGACAAAACCAAAACCAGATGGATCTTTTAAGAAAAAGGGTTGGTCAGCTAAAGACTTATTTAAAAACACATGGTCATTCACTTCTATGAGCAGAAGGACTCATGCTGGGTACAGCTGGAAGCTCCTCAACCTTTGTTGCTTGTGAAAGCCAAGAGCAGAATTAAATCAGATGGGTCTTTTAAAAAAGACAAAACCAAAACCAGATGGATCTTTTAAGAAAAAGGGTTGGTCAGCTAAAGACTTATTTAAAAACACATGGTCATTCTGCCTTTTGTGGGATCTGAAGACCAAATATAGTATCTACAGGAGGCATGCTATTACAGTTCAGCAACTATTTCCCCAAACATGGCTGGGATTCTAAAAATATTAAAGTCTTACACTCATTTTTCTAGATAAAGCTCCACTCAGTCTGTCCTTAGAGATCTGTGAAAATTCCATCCTTTTAGCCAAGTGTCTAATGTCAGAATTTTTGTTTTGCTTTGTCATTTGTTATTGTTTTAATTCTCTTACAATTTATTGTCAAATCGTTAAATGAATGCTGTTGCATTATACAGTATCGTATATCCTGCAGTTGTGTCAATACCATGTTAATGAAGGGCTCTGGAACTTCACTGACTGGATTATAGTAATTTAGTGAATAATTATTCTACCAACTCTGTAGTCACCATTTCCACATTTATCTGTGCAAGTGATTCCAAAAGACTTGAAACTTCATCAGAAGAGAAGTTAAATTTAACCCAGAATCAAACCCTCTGGTAAATTATTGAGGTCTACCACTTATAACAACCTAAGTTAGAAGGGCTCTGGAACTTCACTGACTGGATTATAGTAATTTAGTGAATAATTATTCTACCAACTCTGTAGTCACCATTTCCACATTTATCTGTGCAAGTGATTCCAAAAGACTTGAAACTTCATCAGAAGAGAAGTTAAATTTAACCCAGAATCAAACCCTCTGGTAAATTATTGAGGTCTACCACTTATAACAACCTAAGTTTGTTTTGTGAACTTGAGTATTTTATGGTATTGTTGGCAAAGGATTGAAATGTTTCTATGAGAAGATAGGAGGCCATTTCTGGAAACTATCATTTAAATTCTAATTATAGGCCCAATTTGGGCTCTTCAATTGGTAAAGTAGGTTGTGGATTAATCCAGCAATCTGGCCAACCACGTGTCTCCAGAAGGCCGTGAAACTATTGGGCTGGCCAACAAGTTCATTGAGGATTTTCCAATGGAAAATCCCGAACAAATTTTTGGCCAACCCAGTACTTTAAAGGACAGTGAAAAACCAGTCAATTCAGCTAACTTTGAGCTGTTTAATACTAACCATATTTTTTTAACTACACAACAAAAGTTTGTGGTTATATATTTCACAGTTCCCTGCAAAGCTTCATTTCTTCCCTCCCTCAGCAAAATCCTATTTATTGTGTTGGGTACCACTTAAACTATGACACTTGCTGCTGCTGCTAAGTCACTTCAGTCGTGTCCGACTCTGTGTGACCCCATAGACGGCAGCCCACCAGGCTCCCCCATCCCTGGGATTCTCCAGGCAAGAATACTGGAGTGGGTTGCCATTTCCTTCTCCAATGCATAAAAGAGAAAAGTGAAAGTGAAGTCGCTCAGTCTGTCCGACTGTTAGCAACCCCATGGACTGCAGCCCACCAGGCTACTCCATCCATTGGATTTTCCAGGCAAGAGTACTGGGGTGGGGTGCCATTGCCTTCGCCGAAACTATGACACTTAATAAAGTTAAAATTAGTAATCCTAATTATTTTTTAAAAATCCAGCTTGATTTGGTTTGAAAAAATAAGTTCCTGACTTATCTGTTTCTCTACTTTTTCTCTCCCTCATGCTTTAACCAGGAATTTCTCTGGACTTTTACTGGTTTAGCAGCAGTCTAGACCACCTGACTAAGGCAGCCTTGTAGCTGGATGTCTGTACAGACTCTCCCTCCACTCCACTGTTCCCACTCCTTGGGAAAAAAAAAAAGATAACTTTAAGAGAGAATTATAATTTGTATACCATGAGGAATGTTTGCTCAGTTACCCTAACCCTTCAGATCTGCTCCCTGTCATTATATTATTTTGAGGGAGTAGATCTTTCTTTTTTCAAAGGGAGACGAGTAAAAACAAAGAAGAGATTCTATTCCCCTTTGACAATTCGAATTTTTTTGAAACAGGAAATTGAAACAGCGAAGCCCTGATTGACTTGGTGATGATTATTCAGCTGGAGAGTTAGTTCATCTCCCTTGCTTTTTGTTCCTTTGCCTTTTGTTTCTAGGGCTTAAGGATATTTCATGCTCATTAGAGCTACCACGTGATGGTGTGAGGAAGAGCAAACTAATTCAATCTAGTCCGCTTTTAAAATATAAACAACTGACCGGGGAGAATGAACAGGTTAAAACTGAGAATCCAAAAGGAGGTAACAGATCTGAAAGTGCCTCACATAGGGAGGCAATAGGAATACACATAATAGGAATTTAGCAAATGGGGTTTGATAGTTCATACAGTTTTCTGCTACCCTTAACCAGTGGTTCTCAGCCAGACAAAAGTTTTCCCTGGCCCCCACCATTCCCCAAGGGGCGTGTCTGGGCATGACATTTCCCCAGGGGGAAATGTCTGGAGACATTTTTTAATTGTTATGATTTGGGGAGTGATATTGGTATCCAGCGAGTAGAGACCAGGAATGCTTAACATCCCGCAATGCACAGGGCATCCCTCACAACAAAAAATTATCTGACCCAAAACATCAGTAGTGCTAAGACTGGAACATCTTACTGTAGATAAATGAGCATGTATAATATCTGTTTTTAGTATGATAAAAAGTAAGTTAAAGCATGTTTTTTAACCTTACTTGACTATATTTAAAATGATTTGTTTGCAAATGTGTGTTTATAGCTCTCCATTCACTGCCTATTTGCCTTCCAAAATTAGTCTAGCTAAGTTTTTTTCAACAATTAACATTCTCTATCAAAACAAAAATTTTAATGTATCACTAGTCCCAAAGAAGTAGAACCTTTAGTACACTAAAACAAACTGATTTACACACATCTAATTTGCTCCTAACTTTTAAGAGGTTTGCATAAAATCAAGATCTGTCTAAGGGACAGCAGTTTACTTTGTCCCTCTTCTCGTCTTTCAAATAGATACTAGTAACATTGGAGTTGCCTGAGATCTTTTTCCCAGTCTTTAGAGGTATTGTCTGCTTTGAAATACTGCCTAAAATGAAATAAACACTGTTGTTGTTGTTGTTTTAAAGATCTGTAATTAAACAAGAGGCACTCCCGTTAAGAATTTAGACTATGGGGAATTTTGTTCTTGTCACATTCTTAACAGGACCCAGGACAGAGTTCTTAAGAAAAGACCAAAATGTTTGACTCTCTCTTTGTCCATTGCAGCCAGGCCCAGTCATAAGCTTACCCAGTCATCAGCTACCCTAAAATAACCTCTCCACCTCAAGTAGCCCTCAAAATGAAAGATGGCAGCACAAGAATAGGAACTGACATTCTCATCGCTATTGATAGCAGGGTGGAAATCCAATGTGTGAGAGCAAACAAATGATCTTGTCAGGTTTCTTTTGTGTGTTGGAATGCTCATAGACAGCTGCCAAACAGATCTGCGCTTTGAGGCCATAGTTTGAATATAGTACGTAGCAGACTGTGAATCTTTCTTCAGACATCAGACAGAACAACAATGGTCTGGCCAGTACTCTAAGTGTGGAAAGAGTTCTAAGACAGTAATAACCTAGTGGCCTGCTGTTGTCCAGAATATCCTTAATGTTTCACTTAACCCACTATGACAGTTCACAGATTTGTGTGGAATGTCTGAAATGAGGCTCTATCCGGTGGAACTTTCTGCCATGCGGTGGAACTTTCTGCCATGAGAAAATGTTACAAATCTGCTATGACCAACTCACTTGATCACTGGTTATATGTGGCTATTGGGTATTGAAATGTGGTTAGTACACCTAAGGAAAGAAAATTTTTAATTTTACTTAATTTTAATTTCAATACCCATGTGTCCTCATAGCTACTATAATAAACAATGCCAATCTGAAAAACAGTAGCCCATTATTTCACAACTTAATTATAGCTATCTTGATTCCTTCTTTCTTCTCAATTATAAATATAACAAAATTAAAGAATGTGTGTTGGAATTCTTTAGAAACTAAAAGGAAATTCTATTCAATACCCATAATTTCTCAAACCTAATAAAAGTATTATATATTTAGTAAATTTTCAAGGTTTTTTCCTATGTATTTTTAGATGAGTTAGATGTAATTTATCTCATTTTATTTTAATTTTATTATCAGCAGCTTTCATCACTTAACATTATGAGAGGAATATATTCTCTACTACTAAATAATATTTGCAAATCATCAGAGTTAATAATGGCCTGTTTTTTAGATTGCAGCACCATGATTTGTGTATTTCTTCTGGTTTTGAAATCTTGGGTTGTTTGTTTGCTTGCTTCCTTGGTTTTACGGTCATTATAAAATAATGGTGTAGTAAACATGTGAAAGCATGATTACGTTTCTCCCCGTTAGGATATGTTTACATCCCATATGTTTGAGTCTTACTTAGGTAATAATTTACATGGTGAATCATTTCAGTACCACAGAATCTTTTTGAAAAAGTACTTTTTAACTGTTCATGTCAAAAATAGACTTTAAAGCTGCCAAAGGGAAAGAAAGCCAAGATTTTTCTCTGCAGCACAATAAATTGATTTAATTCAGTAAATTACAAGGCAGATTACTATTCCTTCCCATAGAACAAGAAAAGTTGCTGATAAAAATGGAATTGCACTCAGGGCTGATGACATAGACCTCTGCTTTGTAAATGGAGAATAAGTTCCTATGTATAAATCCTGCAAATAATATATTTTACATAGTCAGATCATCTCTAGAATCTATAAAGATAAGAAAATTAACAAAAGTTAAAGAAAAAACCGAAACACCCCTTTTAGTTCGTTCCTTGTAGATATTGATACATACAGTTACATATTAGGACTCTCTTGCTGGCTCAGATGGTCAAAAGTCTGCCTGCAATGCAGGAGACCCAGCTTCAGTCCCTGAGTCAGGAAGGTCTCCTGGAGAGAGGAATAACGACCAACTCCAGTGTTCTTGCCTGGAGAATTTCATGGACAGAGGAGTGTGGCAGGCTACCGTTCATGGCGTTGCAAAGAGTCAAACATGACTGAGCTACTAACACACACACACATAGCTATGTATTACTACATCTCTAAACTGTCTTTTCTTATAATTTACAGTAATATGAATTCAGTTCAGTAAACTTTTACACGTTATAATTAGTTATTCTGAAGATATTGGCCTAAGACATTTTATATTTTGCATAGTGATAAACTGTCATGTGATTTTTTCAGCTTCTTTTAAAATAAATTCTATATTCTGGTGGCTGTGATCATCAAAGACCAAAGGGATCCTACTAACAACACAGGTGAATTGAAGACATTGCATCCTGGACCTAAAAAAGCTTTAGGAACCTAAAAAAAATTTTTAGGCTTTTTAGGTTTAAGAACCTAAAAATCAAATGTTCTCATTGCTCATAATTTGGGTTGTTCTCTCGTTGTATCTCCTTGTTTTTGAATTTAGATTTGTATTTGAGGGACTGAACATGGACTAGATACTTTGTGCTCATTAAACATTAGATTATACGTGTGAAGCAACTTTGTACACTGCGAAGTGCAGTGAAAATCTAACAAAAATGTTTCGAAAAGTGCTCTTTGCTCATCCTATATATGAAAAGGAGACTTTTAAATTGATTTAAGAAATCCAAGACATTTCTCTCTTTTTGGCACAATAAACTTAATAATTTGTTGTAGAGATTTATTTTTCCTTCACATGCAAAATGTTTGACTTGATAAAATAACTGCATTTAGGGCTTTTATTAGTGATAACATTCAGGATTTAGATCTTTACTTTGGAAGTGGAACTTGAATCTTCATGTGGCAAATCACTGAGACTTCATTCACCAGATGAATGAACCACATTGTAAGACAGTCACTTTCAAAAAATCAGTAGTGTTTGCACTGGAAATGTTTATAAAAATGCTTGGACTGCCATCAACCCTGAATACACTTTGTGGACTATTTGGGGGAAAATATTTAAAAGCTGACAGGTTTTCCTCTGTCACCCAGTTAACCTCTTGCTTTCCTCTCTCAGTTCTTTAAAGAATGCAAACTAATTTCAGCATTAGTGTATATATTATATCATTGTGAGCTTGACTCTGCTGAAAAAAATAAGTGATTCCTGGGTCATATATAAATCGTTAACCGTTACTCATGCCACTGTATCTGTAGTTCACAGACAATGAAGACATGCCTGTAGTTTGCTTCTGTACTCCTGTTGTGCTATGTACATCCCAGGATGTAAGAGTTTCCAATTTTCAGTTAACTAAACTCATAGTTTTATTTTTCTTCATTGCAGGTGGTTTTCATGAGCCTATGCAAAAGTTTATGGGACTGTGGTCTAGTAGCCTTGGATGACATTACAATAGAATTGGGAAGCTGCTGGTCTCCAGGTAAGATGACTGTCATTTCAGCTTTCTTTGTTTCCCTGGCCAATTCATGGCATGTCCTGTTTCTCTAATAATATACCACCTGGATTTAGTCTCTGCTAGTCTGTCCTTTGCTTTTCTTGCCAGAAGTGCCTCTCTCATTTAGAAGTGATGACTGAATGTATGACTTTGCACATGACTTGACCCCTATATTCTCATCTATAAGACAGGTGGTAATACCTACTTGAGTAGTGAGGATAACACATATAAACACCCTAGCTTTGGACCTGGCACAAAGCAGTGCTTTAAAAACAGATACCTTCTTTGATAATTACTCTTGTTATGATTACTGTTGTTGCCTTACTTGAATGCAGATTTTCAAGCTATATTGATGAAATTGTTATTATACTAGGCTAAGCACATCATTTATAAATCATAATAAAATAAATATTCTCTAAGTGGATTAAATGACAGTGAAACAATGGACCAAGCATTGATGATAGTGACAAATATTATGGCTATGTGTTGGACATTATGTCTAATGAAAAAATTATACGTACCTCAACCCAGATCATTGGTATCCATCTATTAATTACTACTGCATCCTAAGTCACAAGGTATCTATTTATTTAACAAGCAGGCATATTGTGGTTTCTATTTGGCACTGGAGAATAATCTCCATGTTTATTTAATTAAAAGACAATTTGTTTGTAGTCCCTTGATTTGTGTGGCACTGCAAAGACAACATAAAACAAGATAAAAATTTCTACACTCAAGGCATAGAAAAGAGAATGAACCTTCATTAGCTTATAGCATATGTAAAATAAAATGAAGTAAAATAATTATCATGCTAGAGAAGGAAAAGATGGGTTGTTTATTGGAGAATCTAGATGTAGGAAGGTACAACAAAGTTCAGCCAAAGAAGTTTCCAGGAAGTTGGGAGATGGCACCACTCTAATATAATCATTATTAGAGTTATTGAAGATAGCACCCAAAGACAGAAACATTTGTTTTTGAAAATGGAAAATAAGCCTCCAGGTAGAAAAACACAAAGTTCTAATATTTATTTAGCTAACATTTATTGAGTTTTACATTTAAATGTTTTACATACATCATCTCATTTAATCCTCACAACCCCCTGAGGTGGATACCATTAATATTCCCATATTACAAATAAGAATGTCAAGGCACAGAAAAATTCAGTAACCTGCTCCACATGTATTAATCTGTCTCCAAAATCACACTTAATTCTTTCACATTCTCTCCCTCTTCCAAAGCGACTGTAGATAGCTTTGCTCTGAGGATTTCCTTCACTCATTCTGGATTTCTGAAGAAACCTCCTGCTTGCAATTTTATTATTTTTATGTTTCCATAAAGTCAATATACCTCCAACTGTCAGAGTTTTATAATCTCATTCATACAAATAAATTCGCAAGTCAGAGAAAGTTTCTTTCTCAAAGTATTCCAATACTTTTGGATCTAGTATTCTGATTGTTCTCTGCCTCTATGGCAGAACCAGGGTGAAGTCCAGACTCTAGCCAGAGGCAAGAGCTTGGCTTAGAGGGAGTGCTGGTAGGTAGGCTGCCTCTCTATGTGGGGATGTGGCCAGATGATAACCACACATTAATGTGGGTTTCCAGTGAGCCTTGGAATATATATTCATTGAAAGAGCCTCAGAAGTCACAATACCTGCTGTTTCCTTGCAGAGAAGCTCCTACCTCCACCAGGAGAGTGTACTTTCGAACAAGATGAATGTATATTTACCCAGGAGAGAAGAAACCGGAGCAGTTGGCAGAGGAGGAGGGGAGAAACTCCCACCTCCTACACTGGACCAAAGGGAGATCACACTACTGGGGTAGGTGAGTTATGCCACATGGTGCTGTTTCCTAAGGAAACCTGAAATAGCTTTCTAGGGGTTGTTCACTGATTCTGATATGTGAAAACTAAGGTGTCTAGAGTGAACTGCATGTGGGATATTACACACGTGGGAAAGGTAATTCAGTATGTGCATTTAGAATCATTCTTTCTGTTTATTACATTGCTCATTATCTAGATGCAAAAAGGATTTAAATGAGCTTACAAAGATGTGCAAACAAAGATAATTAGAAGTAAGGTTTCAAAATAAAAGGGAGATGGGCAAAAATGAAAAAAAAATAAAATAGTGGTCTAAAATGAAGCCCAGGACTGAGGCCTAGTATAGAAACATCTGGCAGACAGGGAAGATGTATCAGTGTGAATCCTCACTTTCCAGAAGCTGAAAAAGATGGAAAAGTCATCTGTAAAACATGATTTACTGTGTTCTTAGGATAGAAACAGATGAAGCAGTCCACCAAGGGATGGAGGCAATAAAGGGGTGCATTTTTCTGTAGGAAATGTGTAAACTACACTAAAGCAGGCTAAAAGTTGTTCTGCTTCTTCTTATCACCATGTGTCAGTGATTGCAAACAATGTCCAAGATAAAATACTCGAAGAATAGACCTTTTCCACTGAGGCTCTCAATTTCTCTAGGAATACCAGTTAGATAAAAGCACATCATTTGGTCCAGCAACGCAGAACTATCCCTGATATTAATATTAAAGAGGTATTTCCTGAAGGGTCCTTACAGAAAGTGGCATAGTGCTGTTTCTTATGGTCTACCTCAAAAATAAGCCTAGGGAATAACACCACACAGCAGCAATACAACAAAAAAATATTGGCTGTATTGGCTAAACTTGGTAGGGTGCAATCAGCAACAGCTTTGTATTTTCTTTCCAACACTCTCTTCAAACATACCCTAGAGAATTCTCCCTTTCCCACCCCTGGCAGATCCCACAGTTTCCCAGTCCTGTTGAGGTAGTGGAGCAGTCACACATTCAGATGTGTTAAGATGTCCAATTCAAATGACAACTTCAGTTTCTCATTCAATCGAATCATCTTTCCCCCTCAGCATGGGCCTGATTCATAGTTTGGATAAAAGAGAAGACTGTCTGTGCTTAAACTTTCTTTGTTTTACTTCCTCCTCTGCCCAGCATCGTCAGAATCCTTTAGCCAGAGTGAGTGGAGGATGGATTAAAAGAAAATAACTTCTAAAATGTTTAGTGTTTCTTCAAATTCATTCTTGGATACCTTCTGTTATGATAGATATCTAAGTACTGGCTCTTTTGCATCTCGCCATTTTGGGCACTGTACTCTCTGGCTGATGATGTATGGCTATGCTCTTTTCCCCTAGTACTTGTACTACAGAGATACAACTCATGTAGATTTTCTACTTGCATCCCTCCTGGCAGTTTTGACGTGGGTCTTTTCAAGAACACTTGGTTCCAGCCACTATCCATTTGAGTATCCATTTGGCCTTGGATCCTAAATGCACCTTTGCCTAAGAAGATGATGTGAAGCTTGGTCCTACCACTGACCTCTTTTCTTCCCATTACTTCAGAGATTCTGGGACAGTGTTCCATCAGCTGGGGTAGCTGTTGAAGAGATTCAGCCTTTGTTCAAATGTAGATCAGATTTCTACTTCCAGTACTGAGTAGAAGATTCTAAGAGAGTGTGAGGCTATATCTGGAAAGACAATGAAGTTAAAAAGATAATTAAAAGATGTGTATATGTTAAGACTATTTTGGTTGGAAATAGTTTATTGCTCTTTATAACAGGAAAAAAATGCCATTTTAGGGCTGACTTGAGGCATAGCTTGATGTAAAGGATAAAACCACGTCACTGGGACCTCCTTCTCTCCACCTCTCTGCTCTGGTTTTTCTGAGTTGGCTCCAATCACAGTCTGTCCTCTCATGGTAGCAAGAGGCTGCTGCAGCGGCAGCTTCATGGCCATTCAACACTGAATCTAGTTAAAAGAGATAAATCAGCAAACAAAAAATGAGCCTCATTGACTGATTGGCAGTGTAATGAGGGCTGCTGCTGCTAAGTCGCTTCTGTCGTGTCCGACTCTGTGCGACCCCACAGACAGCAGCCCACCAGGCTCCCCCGTCCCTGGGATTCTCCAGGCAAGAACACTGGAGTGGGTTGCCATTTCCTTCTCCAATGCATGAAAGTGAAAAGTGGAAGTGAAGTCGCTCAGTCGTGTCCGACCCTCAGCGACCCCATGGACTGCAGCCTACCAGGCTCCTCCATCCACAGGATTTTCCAGGCAAGAGTACTGGAGTGGAGTGCCATTGCCTTCTCCAATAACGAGGGCAGGTGGTGGTTTAGTCGCTAAGTTGTGTCTGACTCTTGTGATCCCACGGACTGTAGCCTGCCAGTCTCCTCTGTCCATGGGATTCTCCAGGTGAGAATACTGGAGTGGGTTGCCATTTCCTTCTCCAGAGAATCTTCCCACCCCAGGAATCAAACCCGGGTCTCCTGCATTGCTGGCAGATTCTTTACCGACTGAGCTATGAGGGAAGCCTCATGAGGGCAGAATACTATCAAATTCCTGCATGAATCCCCACATTACTTACTGTTGTATCATATACACTACAGAGGCTCAAAAAAGTCCTTGGAAGGAATAAATGAACCGATAAGCCCTCCCTGATGCACATAAGAATAGCCACTTAATTACCAACACTCAAAGAAAATGTAGTAATGGGGAGAAGCTAAATTACTAGAGGAATAGAGAAGTAACAAGAATAAATCAGCTTTAGTTTGAGTCCATTATAATCACAATGTTGTCTATATGTACATTTTTCTGGGGAGGGAGTTGATAGCTTCTCTTCCATTTTTCAGGGACATCAAAAAATCTGGTAACAACAGATCTGAGAAGAGGGTTGTGCTGTGGTAGAGTAGCACAGGGGAATTTTCTGGGTAACAGTCTGTGCAATGTCTTGGACACAGGAAATGAATATTCAATCAATAACACACCCTTACCATGACTTGCAAGTGAAAGTATCCATTTTTCATATGAAAGAACTGAAGCTTGGAGAAATGCCTTTCCAAGGCCACACAGCAATGATTGGTGGAGTAGGGACTGTATCTCAGGAATGTTGGGCTCTACCGTCCATATTCTGTCCACACGGTCTCACCAGAGTTTTCCAACCCACGTGATAGAAGGAGACCACACACGACTTCAAACAGCTGTGACAGCTTACGTGTGAAAAACACAAGTCTTCACACAGCCACGCAATCTCGTACCTGTCACCCAGAGAAAAGGGTCTGCTCTTGGAGAGGATATATTCAAACTGATAGTATTTTTAGACATCCACTGAAATGTAACCCGTCAGAAAGCATCTAAATATTTTCTAATCTGTGAACGAATATTGTCAGTTTAACTCCAGGACCACAGTCCCCGCGGCCATTGTGTAGCCTAAACCCTCAAAGGGTAGCTTCACCTTTGAGGGTTAGGATACACAATGGCCTCTAAATGGCCTAATGTGGGCTGATATATTGGCTTTCACATTACAATATAACAAGGATCACCCATTCATAAATAAAAGTATACGCAATTAAATACCCCTTTAAAACGAATGTTTGTTAAAGCCACCAGTGTCATATGCTACATGTTTATAAGATGAAACATCTTGGAACTGGGAGCAATTGTAATGTTATATAGAGCAGAGTTTCTACGATCTTGATTTACTCCATATTTTCTAAGTACCTACTATGCATCATGCATCACATAACAGCAGATGCCCTACTAATCTCTTAGGGCTGCTGTGATGATTAGCCAAGGTTGTATTTCTGAAAGAACTAATACTATACAAGCTCCACCGAAATGAAAACGATATTCCTATCTTTGTAGTTAGTGACTCATTCACAAAATCTGATGTTCATCTGGTGTTCATTTCTGGGATACTTCCTTGGACTCAGTGTTTTGTGTCATTTGTGCTTTTATACATAGAAAATCATGGCATATGATTACAAATAAAATGACTTAGTAGTAACCAGAAGATTTGGTAGACCTTAAACCAGTGTCTTCCAGAGTACCACTGGGTAATTTAAGGGTTAAGTGGATGAATACTTTTAATTTGATAGTACTATTCATGTAAAAGCAAAATATATAATCAGTACAGCAATACCACTGTTTCACAAATCTATAGCTTGTTTTCTGTTTTCATGCTAATATGCAGTTTCCTATTTGAATAATGGATTTAAGGAGTAAAAAATGAAATTTATTTAAAGAAATATATCAAATGAGTAATAGTACAGGTACTATGTGGATAAGTAATATATATATATAGTGGTATTTGTGTGGCTAAAGTTGGGGGAACATTTCCAGTGTTTGTCAGTCATCTAATAGAACATGTCATTCTACTAGAACAACAACAAAGACAAAATTCTAGCCCAACCATTTGGCTCCCTGTTTGATAAAATAATAAAAGCACTTGTGACAGATAAGTCTTGACTTGCATTGAGCTGAAATGGACTCTGTAGGGCCTGTTTATCCATTTCTTGTCACCATCTATTTGAATAGCTCTATCCTGGCAGAATCAGAAAGTTCCTTGACACTGATGCTATTTCTTTTACAAGACAGTAAAGACAAATCTTAACAAAGTCCTAAGAGTTTTATTGGTTATTACAATTTTAATATATGATTATATTTATATAATAATATTATATTATTAATGTGATGCCATGCTGTCAGAATTCTTCTTAAATAATTGTTTTAGTTGCTCTGGACTTTACATGGGTTTTGTGACCAAAAGANACAAATCTTAACAAAGTCCTAAAAGTTTTATTGGTTATTACAATTTTAATATATGATTATATTTATATAATAATATTATATTATTAATGTGATGCCATGCTGTCAGAATTCTTCTTAAATAATTGTTTTAGTTGCTCTGGACTTTACATGGGTTTTGTGACCAAAAGATAGTAGAATAAATAAATCAACAGATAACTCTCCAGTTTAGTGAGAAAATGCCTTCAACTGTAACATTTCCTAGCTCACTGAGTCCACCAGTGAATAGACTAAAAGTCATCCAGTTTTCCCTATCTCTTTCCCACAGCTATGTCCTAGAAAAGTGGCTATTCATCATTTAAAAAAATAATAATTTCCAAATAAAGAGACACCTTCAATTTCTTCTATGGTACTGTTCAGTGTTTCAATACATCTTCTGTACTTCTGGCAATTAAATTCTCTCCAACACACTACTAAATAAAGGTAGGAGTCTTATGTGAACCTTCTTGTGTAGTAGAAATATGAGTGATAGATTAAAATACCAAATAATAACATTTACTTATAAATTGTGCTGTTGACACAAAAGAAAATCAAAACTATATATTTAATGTGTTGGTTATACATTAATAGCTGAAATTTAATAGCAGTCTCATTCAAGTCCTTGTCTTTTAAGAATTTTGGTAGCTGATATCCAGACATGTAAAAATGCTACTCAACTAGTCTGAAACTATAACGGCAATTAGCTCTAGAATATTAAAATCTCCAGTCTTCTCAGTTTTTTCATAATTTATCTTATCACACTAATTTCTGGTATTTTTGGACCCCAGTTACTCAAGAGAAGACTTCTATGACAAGCTTTTTTAAAAATAGTGGTAAAATATACATAATATAAAATTTACCATTTTAGTCATTTTTATGTACATAATTCAGTGGTATTAAGTACATATACCTTTTTTGTAACCATCACCACCCCAGAACTGTCCAAAGTTTTCCCAAGTTGAAACTCTGTCCCCAATAAGTTAATAACCACTCATTTATGACACACTTTAAAAATCATTTAAAAGATATAATAAAGAACAATAATTTTAGAGAGAGACATATTTAGCAGTTGTTCTTCCCAAAATATTGATATCTTTTCCCCCTGACTGTTAAGAATCATCTTCCAGCTTAATGAAGCAGCTAGCTATTCATTCCACATGGCCTCCCATTCCTTCCCAGCCCTGGTGCGAGAGGGCTGCAAGACTAGAGGAACAGCTGCTTCACTGCTCCCAATTACAAATATGCTGTGTCTCAACACATCACAGTTGCTGAACAAAGAACAGATGGGACCCTGATCTCCCAGTAGACCCACTGGAACCCCTATCTTGAATGTTAAACAGTGATCCACAGAAAGAAAGTAATTTGTCTTCACCAGTTAATAATCCCTTCCATGGACTAGAGTCCTTCATGTACAGGGACACATGAGCCAGTCTGAGGTTTCATCGCTAGGGCTCCTGGCTCCCATCCATAGAGCTTTTGTTTGCTGAGACAGACAGCATTTGGAGTTGGAATGTGGCAAAGCTTGTCAACACACAGGGCTTTTCTCTGCTTTCCAAACACATGTGAGGCCGACTGTCTCTCTACAAAGCTCTGATCTTTTCTGGGGAAAGGAAATGTCACGTGCAAGTCAAGAAGAAAAATATGTTTGGAATCAAGAGGAATAATTGGTCTGGGCATCAGACAGAGTCTGATTGGTTGACAAATATGTGACAATTATTTTTAGGTATAGATGTTGGTCTAGATTAGTCTAAATCAGTATTGTCTTAAGGGATATACATGTATGGGTGTAAAACAAACTATATCCTAAAGGAGTTTTAGAAAGGTCAAAACTCAAGAAAAGTAGATTAGTGCCTGTGCCCCAGGAAGGTGTAATTATACTAATGTTCCCCTGGCTGTTCCCTGTCTCTTCCAAAAGCAGCAGTTAAACATGTCAAACAGTTCAGGAGCTTTCCTTTCATATTTCATGGTACTAAACACAATGATCTCAGGAACTAGAAACCTTAGGTACTGGCTTTAGCCTGATACCCAAGACCCAGAGACTCAGGAAAGGAAAGCATTACCAGAGTAATGCTTCACCCAGTTGAGGCTGACTGATTAGTGTACTGTACTCACACAAGGAAGAGTTCAGTTGGATAATCCTGGAGGTTTACCCCTCTAGCAGGACCTCAGATGATTTTGGCCAGGACTTGGGCTTCCCTGGTAGCTTAGATAGTAAAGAATCCACCTGTGATGTGGGAGACCTGGGTTCGATCCCTGGGTTGAGAAGATCGCCTGGAGAAGGAAATGGCAACCCACTCCAGTATTCTTGCCTGGAGAATCCCATGGACAGAGGAGTCTGGTGGGCTATAGTCATGAGGTCACGAAGAGTCAGACAGGGCTGAGCAACTAAGCACAGCACACAGCATATGTCATCACTGGGATTACATACTATCATCACTAGATGGAAGATACTTCTTGCGTCATCTCTCACTTATAATGGACCCATTGCTTTCTTTCCATTCTGAAAAGACTTCCTGTTGTAGGCCCACAATAGTCTTTTCTTTCCAGTTTCCTAGTGACAGCATCTTTCAGAGGAGCCTCCCTGTCCCCTATCCTCCCCCTTCCATTAAGTGTTTTGTCTTTAGCTAAGGTCATTTTCTTGGGATTCAAGTGGACCTTTTGAGAGTCCCAAAGGCAGGTACCAAAGTTATTTTTCTTTGACTTTCTTCTTATTTCCTTAAGAATTACTTTTGGAGGGAATATTTGTCAGTTTAAACATGCATTAAGGTAGAGTTTCAGTTCATTGTGCTATACTAATTTACGTATAGGATAGTACAGAACACTGTTGTGCATAGTAGGTGATAAACCATGTTCATGTTTTGACTTTATTTTCCATGGGATTAAATTAAATACACCCTTTTGTTAGGGTTTTGTGTATCAGTATTTGTTTACATCCAGCCTAGCTTAAGTTAGAAAGTATTAAAGAAAAGAACAATAAGATTTTCTTTCATTGCTGAAAGTGTGAAAACCCCAGTGCTTCTTGTGTAGCAATTTTCTTGCCAGTGAAAGAATGAAGGTAATGAGTTAAAGAATGTGTGTTTGGCTAAAAAAAAAAAAAGTCAGATGGTATGTAACTAGGTTGAGAACATTTTCTTTACAATGTGACTTTATCAAAACTTGGACTTGTTCCTACTTTGCTTTGGAGCATCCTCGTCAAGTACATGTCTCGTTGCCAAGATCTTCACACAACTGGAGTAACCTTGGTAGAGCCATGTGCTCCGGAAATGGTCAGACTGGTCTGTGGTTTTTGTTCATTAAACAAATATGTATTGAGCATCTGCTATGTTCCAGACACTGCTCTAGGACCTGGGGGCATAGCAGTAAAGTAAACAAGGAAATATCTCTGCCTTTGAGTGTTCTAGAGGAAGGAGACAGACAAACTTAAAAATAGGAATGTTATATAGTATGTTAAGAGGCAATTCAGAGAAGGCAATGGCAGCCCACTCCAGTGCTCTTGCCTGGAGAGTCCCAGGGACGGGGGAGCCTGGTGGGCTGCCGTCTATGGGGTCACACAGAGTCGGACACGACGGAAGTGACTTAGCAGCAGCAGCAGCAAGAGGCAATTAAATGAGATGGAAAATAATAAATTAGGGTCTAGAGAAAAAGGAGTACCAGAGGAGGGGCGATTGCTATTTGAAACAGTGTGGTCAGAATAGGCCTGATAGAAAAGGTAATATCTGGGCAAAGACTTGGAGGTGAGAGAGTGAGATGTGAGATTATCTGAAAGAAAAGCCACTGTAGGCAGAGATTAGCACATTCAAAGGCCCTGGGGTGGTAGCAAACTTACCGCATTCCAGGAATGGTATAGAACTCAAGTGTGTCCTCAAGACTCAGAGTGAGTGAGGAGAAAGGTGGTAGGAATCAGAGAGGTAAGAGAATGAGGAGTTACGTAGAGCCTCATATGTTGTCAGGCTTTCAGCTCTCACTCGGAGTGAAATGCTAACTAGTGGAGGGTTTTGAATGGCAAAATTTAGCTATTGCTTTAGAAAGTTTACTATGGATGCTATGTTTAGATTAGATTGCAGAGAACTAGGGTAAAAGCAGGCAGACTTGTTGGGAGGTGTTGGATTAATCCAAGTCAGAAATAATACTGGCTCAGATTGGGAGGTAGCAGTGGAGGTGGTAAGGAGAGAAGTGACTGGATTCTGGACATATTCTGAAGGTAGGACCGACAGAAATTCCTGACCATCTGGATGTGAAGAGTGAAAGGATATAAAGAATGGCCAGGTTTGGGGCCTGGACAACTAAAAAGGGTGGGGTAAGCTTTAGAGTGAGGCTGTTAGGAGTGTAGTTTTGACCATGTTCAGTTTGAGATATCTACTTGACAATAAGAGGAGATTACTTTCAGTAACAAGCCTGGATTTTAGGAATGAGGTTGGAAATTAAAATTTGAGATATAACAACACATATAGTATTTCAAGCCATGAAATAAGATGAGATCACCAAAGAAGTGAGCGAGAACGGAGGGATTCAAACAACTGGGTCTTGGAGCACTCCAAGATCAAGAGGTCAGAGAAGAAAAGGTGAACCAGCAAAGGAATGACCAGTGAAGTGGGAGAAAAACCAGAAGAGGTCAGCATCCTGCAAACCAAAATGAGAAAGTCCTTCTGGGAGGCAGGAGTGATCTGCTGTGTCCAGTGCCACTAATGACGAGACCGAAAGAGCTGAAGACTGACCCTTGGCATTAGTAAGGAGGGTGTCACTGGCGAGCACAGCAGACACATGGCGGTATCCCAGCAGTTTAGAGTAGGTCATGCGGGTGACTGGCTGACAAAGCCCATGACTGACTGCCCAGTTTCGCAGGGTGGTAACTTTACTGAGTGAAACACTGAGGGAGGGCTTGCACAGTGCGCAAGGTCTGATAAGACCAAATGGGGCAGGACTTTTTCTCTCACCCTTATAATAGCCCGTTGGATTCTCAGATCTGTGGAAACGAGGGAAAGGAAAAGGAGGAATGCCTTGAAGAAGCGAGGATGGAGCCTCTGATCAATTCTGGTTGGGGTGTCTCAAGCATTGCCTTTTGAGAAATGAATCGACTTCATGACTAAACTTGAAACTTTAAAGATGCTCTAGAAGCCATTTCATTTGTATGCAATATTGGGGAACTCTTTTTTTCCCTCAGTGCAGCCACTAATTTCCATGTGAAATAATAGAGAGATAACACTATGTAAAAGTTTTTACATCATGTATGTAAAAAAATCAGTATTGGCAAAGAAGATGATGCAAGTGGATATAAAAATTTGTGCATATTTTTTCAGGTTGAAGAGATATAAGCTTTTCATCAAATGAGGAAAGGTTAAGAACTATTTATATAGAGTCCACGGCTTTTTAAAAAAATGAGCCACAGGTACCTAGAATTATATTATGGGTGTATTATTCTGGAAATTACTATTATTATATTGCTTATTTTAGTGGCTCCATGGTAATTCTTTAACACCAACCACCTCTTTTTTATGTTGGGGGGCTGACTTGTAGTTATGTCCCATTTCTGCAGTATGAATACTTCCATTGTAGACCATTTCAAACTACCAAAGTGAAGCCATTTGGACCTACCAGCAGAACTCACATAATTGACTGTTGGAGCCAGTGGAAACAGGTTCCAACACACCACTGCATTATTTACGTGCAGATTAATCCTGCCTCTGCCTAAAACAAGCAAATTAAAAAAAAAAAAACTAAAATTAGGAAAGGAAAATGGAAATGTAAAGTGTTATATAATTAACATATAGTATATAGTGTATGATGTATAAAGTATAAGATATAAATATGTTAAATGTCACAAATAATTATATTAAATATTGGTAGACTGTGTGGATCACAATAAACTGTGGAAATCTTAAAGAGATGGGACTACCAGACCACTTTACCTGCCTCTTGAGAAATCTGTATACAGGTCAGGAAGCAACAGTTAAAACTGGACATGGAACAACATACTGGTTCCAAATAGGGAAAGGAGTACATCAAGGGTATATATTGTCACCCTGCTTATTTAACTTATATGCAGAGCACATCATGCAAAATGCTGGGCTAGATGAAGCACAATCTGGAATCAAGATTGCAGGGAGAAATATCAATAACCTCAGATACTCAGGTGACACCACACTTATGGCAGAAAGTGAAGAATTAAAGAACCTCTTGATGAAAGTCAAAGAGGAGAGTGAAAAAGTTGGCTTAAAGCTCAACATTCAGAAAACTAAGATCATGGCATATGATCCCATCACTTCATGGCAAATAGATGGGGAAACAATGGAAACAGTGACAGACTTTATTTTCGGGGTCTCCAAAATCACTGCAAATGGTGACTGCAGCCATGAAATTAAAAGATGCTTGCTCCTTGGAAGAAAAGCTATGACAAACCTAGACAACATCTTGAAAAGTAGAGACATTACTTTGCCAACAAAGGTCCGTTTAGTCAAAGCTCTGGTTTTTCCAGTAGTCATGTATGGAAATGAGAGTTGGACTGTAAAGAAAGCTGAGTGCCGAAGAATTGATGGTTTTGAACAATAGTGTTGGAGGAGACTCTTGAGAGTCCCTTGGACTGCAAGGAGATCCAACCAGTCAATCCTGAATATTCATTAGAAGGACTGATGCTGAAGTTGAAGCTCCAATTCTTTGGCCACTTGATACAAAGAACTGACTTGTTGAAAAAGACCCTGATGCTGAGAAAGATTGAAGAGTGAAAAAGTTGGCTTAAAGCTCAACATTCAGAAAACTAAGATCATGGCATATGATCCCATCACTTCATGGCAAATAGATGGGGAAACAATGGAAACAGTGACAGACTTTATTTTCGGGGTCTCCAAAATCACTGCAAATGGTGACTGCAGCCATGAAATTAAAAGATGCTTGCTCCTTGGAAGAAAAGCTATGACAAACCTAGACAACATCTTGAAAAGTAGAGACATTACTTTGCCAACAAAGGTCCGTTTAGTCAAAGCTCTGGTTTTTCCAGTAGTCATGTATGGAAATGAGAGTTGGACTGTAAAGAAAGCTGAGTGCCGAAGAATTGATGGTTTTGAACTATAGTGTTGGAGGAGACTCTTGAGAGTCCCTTGGACTGCAAGGAGATCCAACCAGTCAATCCTGAATATTCATTAGAAGGACTGATGCTGAAGTTGAAGCTCCAATTCTTTGGCCACTTGATACAAAGAACTGACTTGTTGAAAAAGACCCTGATGCTGAGAAAGATTGAAGGCAGGAGGAGAAGGGAATGACAGAGGATGAGATGGTTGAATGGCATCACCTACTTGATAGACATGAATTTGAGCAAGCTCTGGGAGTTGGTGAAGGACAGGGAAGCCTCGTGTGTTACAGTCCATGGGTTGTAAAGAGCAAATGAACTGAACTGAAATATTGTACAATTATATTTTCAAGAAGTATCACAGAAAAATCTCAGGAAACCAGGGCAGAAAACATATTTGGATACAAGTTACATGTGGACATATGTCACACACATTATTTAATTCTCATAACTCTGTAGCACAGGTTTATTAACTGTTATTTTAAAACTCAGGGAGATAGTGAAGAACAGGGAAGCCTGAAGTGTTGCAGTTCATGGGGTTGCAAAGAGTCAGACACAACCTAGCAACTGAACAACAGCACATTTTTAAACTGAACATAGGTTCAGACCGGATAATCCATTAGATCACAGTCACACAGACAATAGCTATTAGAACCAAGACTTGAACCTCATCTACCTGACTATTCCCCTAAACCAATGATGGAAGCTCACAATATTGTCCATGGATTAGTAGGATAAATTCTCATGTTAATTACCACCTCAGTGGCACAATACTAGTATCTTAATTACCTCCTGTATGTTAAACTGAATTATAAATTATTACATGAAAACATTTATTTTGATGGTTAAAATCTTATAGCATATTTATTTTTCTTGGATTATACACATTCTCCAAAATTATGAACTCCTTTATCAGTACTGTAGTCAAGTCGTTCATTGACTCTAATTTGTTTCCAGGAACAGTACTCAGAAGAGAAATGAGGGGCAGAATAAATTCGGAGTATGGGGTTAACTGGAGAAGGCAATGGCACCCCACTCCAGTACTCTTGCCTGGAAAATCCCATGGACAGAGGAGCCTGATGGGCTGCAGCCCATGGGGTCGCTAAGAGTCGGACATGACTGAGTGACTTCACTTTCACTTTTCACTTTCATGCACTGGGGGAGGAAATGGCAACCCACTCCAGTATTCTTGCCTGGAGAATCCCAGGGATGGGGGAGCCTGGTGGGCTGCCATCTATGGGGTCGCACAGAGTCGGACACGACTGAAGCGACTTAGCAGCAGCAGCAGCAGCATGGGGTTAACAGATACAAACTGCTATACATAGAATAGATAAGCAATAGGGATTTACTGTATAACACAGGGAACAGTATTTAATATATTGTAATAATCTATAATGGAAAATAATCTGCATATATATATAGATATGTTAGAAGAGAATGTGATGTGTCCTTTTTAACAATACCTGATGTTGGTTGCATTGTTCTCAAGGCTACTACATGTACATTGAGGCTTCTCACTTGGTATATGGACAAAAAGCACGACTCTCATCCAGGCCTCTACGAGGAGTCACTGGGAAACACTGCTTGACCTTTTTCTACCACATGTATGGAGCAGGGACTGGCCTCCTGAATGTTTATTTGAAAAAGGAAGGCGACGGTGAAGAGTCTCTCTTGTGGAGAAGAGGAGGTGAACAGAGCATCTCCTGGCTACGGGCGCTGATTGAATATAGCTGTGAGAGGCAGCACCAGGTAAGCCAAGAGAGACAAGAATCAGATGATGGGAAATGTGCCTCTACGCTACTGATGCTCTTTCTTTTTCTTGCTACCATCAAGACTGTTTTGTTCTTTTTCAGGGTCAAAGCTAGAGGCAGTACTTGCTTAAGAGCAAACATAATTAGTCTGTATTGATTGAACTTAAGCAATGAAAGGGAAATTAGAAACAGAAAGCTTTGAGTATTTATACATAGAGTAATTTTTGTAACTCAACAGTGAAACTGTAGCTATTTTCATCTTGGTACATTTTGAGTGTCACTTATAGTCTGTGTCCTGAAAACCTCTAAAACAGAGCTTCTCTTTTTTCTAAACCTGGTATTACCTAATTAGTTGCTGCAGCTGCATCTTTCATTCATCATTAGCCATATGCAAGGGCTGCTGTTGTAAGCTTCTATTTAACAGAGTACATGATCNATATGTTAGAAGAGAATGTGATGTGTCCTTTTTAACAATACCTGATGTTGGTTGCATTGTTCTCAAGGCTACTACATGTACATTGAGGCTTCTCACTTGGTATATGGACAAAAAGCACGACTCTCATCCAGGCCTCTACGAGGAGTCACTGGGAAACACTGCTTGACCTTTTTCTACCACATGTATGGAGCAGGGACTGGCCTCCTGAATGTTTATTTGAAAAAGGAAGGCGACGGTGAAGAGTCTCTCTTGTGGAGAAGAGGAGGTGAACAGAGCATCTCCTGGCTACGGGCGCTGATTGAATATAGCTGTGAGAGGCAGCACCAGGTAAGCCAAGAGAGACAAGAATCAGATGATGGGAAATGTGCCTCTACGCTACTGATGCTCTTTCTTTTTCTTGCTACCATCAAGACTGTTTTGTTCTTTTTCAGGGTCAAAGCTAGAGGCAGTACTTGCTTAAGAGCAAACATAATTAGTCTGTATTGATTGAACTTAAGCAATGAAAGGGAAATTAGAAACAGAAAGCTTTGAGTATTTATACATAGAGTAATTTTTGTAACTCAACAGTGAAACTGTAGCTATTTTCATCTTGGTACATTTTGAGCGTCACTTATAGTCTGTGTCCTGAAAACCTCTAAAACAGAGCTTCTCTTTTTTCTAAACCTGGTATTACCTAATTAGTTGCTGCAGCTGCATCTTTCATTCATCATTAGCCATATGCAAGGGCTGCTGTTGTAAGCTTCTATTTAACAGAGTACATGATCTAGAGTACATTTTTAAGCCTCTGTCTGCACTGATGCAGAAGAAACTGAATCTCGATCCTATGTCCTGGGCCTCCCTTGAGTCTGCTTACAGGCAGTAGAAGACTTCCTTCCTGCAGGATCCCAATTATAACGGAATCTGAGCAGCCTTTTCAATGCTGGTGGGTGAGATCAAGCAGCCAGTTAGCCTGGGAACCAATTAGCCTACCTGCCTATTTTTCTTTAGTCACTAAGTCATGCTTGACTCTTCTGTGACCCCCATGGCCTGTAGCCTGCCAGGTTCCTCTGTCTATGGGATTTTCCAGACTAGAATCTGGAGTGGGTTGCCATTCATTCTCCATGGGATCGTCCCAACTCAGGAATGGAACCCGTGTCTCCTGCATTGGCAGACAGGTTCTTTACCGCTGAACTAGCAAGGAAGCCTTTACCTGCCTACCATGAGCCAAAGCTCCAGAAAGTTCTGGGCAGATAACGTTAGACCCTTGACTCTTCCTGAAATTGCTGTATAGAATTCCAGGAGTGATCTTCAGCTAAAAGCCCTACTTCCTCCTCATCCTTGCTTCTGGACCGGAGCACCCCTTAATGTTAACCACTGCCTGCTTGGCTTAAGCAAGTCTTCCTAGGAAGAAGTATCCAAAATAAAGACATTATTTTATGCCACCCCTTAACCAAAATTGATTTTCCGCAGATCTAAATAGGAATGGCCAGGCTGCAGTGCCATCTATGTTGCTATTGCTAAGAACAAATGACAGAGGGAAGATGGACCATTATTCAAGGATGGCCCATTATCTTGGTGTGGATAAAACTATCTAAACATTTAGTAAAGGAAAACACATAGCCCCAGGAATAATTCTGATAGTGATTTAATGCCTGCTTACAGAAAGAAAACGGATCACTCATAAACTTCCTTATATCACTGATCATCATTCAGAGATGGTGGATTAATTTTTTTAGGTTATCAGGGCACTCACACTATTCAAAGGTCCTCAAGGTGTGGTCCTGACACCAGCAGCAACACCTGAAATGTATATTCATCTAAAATGAAACTCACCTGCAATGCACACTCCCAGGCCCTGCCTCAGAACTACTGAACCAGAAACTATGGGGCTTAGGGCCCTGCAATCTGTCTTAACAAGAATTGTGGTGATTCTGGAGCATTCTAAAGATAGAGAATTTGTGTCACAGATGGAACAAATCTGAGTCTCTCAGGCAGAGCCTGAGCCTTGATGTTTTCTAAAACCCCCAAATGGTGCTGATGCACAAGAGCTCTAGGATCTGAGATCTGTGAAACAGGTGACTTCACAGCGTCTGAGCCCTGGTTATAGGTCCTTGCATATACTAGACTTGCCAGGTGACTTGTTGTCTGAAATTTTTTTTGAGCACAAAGTAGTGAGGCACCTGGGATGGCGTCTTGGGATATTTAAGCTCAAAGGGTAAAGAATGACCTAAGAGATTTTTGGCTCCGAATTTGGGAAAAAAGATTCCAGATCATTCCTTTGGGTTTAGAATGGAACAGATATGAATCTGCCATGAGGAATGTTCCTCTTGATTTTGTGATTCCCTCAGGAATATCAAATGACTATCTGGAGACCAGGATGAACTAGTTTCTCCAAAACATCCTAGTGTCTAATAAAACACAGAGACACCCATGTACAAATGGCCATCTTCCATGTGCCAAGCACTCACAGCGCTCAAAGCGGTACATAAGTTCTTCCAGTTGATCTTGTAGCTCTTCTTTAAAGATGGGGAAAACTAAATGTCCAGCTGGTAAGTGGCAGAGTGAGAACTCAGTCCCAGATCTAACTGGTCCCAATGTTTGCATCCCTAAGTCCCTGTTTTACACTCTCTCCTGCCATAGAAGTCCCAACATATACTCACTGCCCTGGATGTCACAAGCACTAGGTGATCTTGGAGAAACGCCAGTCTCTCTGAGACTGTGTTAGTTGCTCATTCATGTCCAACTCTTTGCAGCCTTTTGGACTGCAGCCTGCCAGGCTCCTCTATCCATGAAATTCTCCAGGCAAGAATACTGGAGTGGTAGGCATTCCCTTCTCCAGGGTATCTTCCTGTCCCAGGGATTGAACCCTGGTCTCTTGCATTGCAGGCAGATTCCTTACCATCTGAGCCACCAGGGAAGCCTGTTAATACACTTTCAAAATGGGGTAATAATGCCTGCCATGCTGACATCACTAAAGTGACAGTCAAATGAGATTATGTTTGTGAAAGAGTTTTATAAACTTTAAAGTACCAAACTATAAAAAAGATATAATTGTTTCTAAAAATATATTCTTTCCCAAATCTTTCTGATCTTTATAACCATGGCAGACCTGGTATTCTCAATAGCTATATCAGTTATCTGACTGAGATACTATAGGAGCTCAGGCCAAAATATCTCTTTTCAGTAAGTATTGACCATTTACTCTCTTTAAGTGCTGAGGATACTGCAATGAACATAGCATACAGTTCTTACACTTTTTAAGTTTGTGTTCTAGTGGCGGGGGAGAGGTAGAAAATGTGAAACAAAAATATATAATGTAATTATCAAGTGATAGTAAGTGCTATGAAAAAGAGTAAGTCAAGCTGATCAGGTAATGAGGTCAAAGAAGTATCAGGAAATACTCATGAAAGGCCTTGGATGACATGGTACAGTTTGAAATTTATTTCAAGAGCAATTAGAAACCATTAGAGGCTTTTAAGGTAATATGTTCTGATGTATACTTTTAAATAATCATTCTAGCTATTACCTGGAGCTACATACTACATAGACTATGGTGGTGGGGCTGGTGGGTGAGGAGACTTTGGGAGCTACTGCAGTGGGCCTCAGAGAAGGCAATGGCAACCCACTCCACTGTTCTTGCCTGGAGAATCCCAGGGACGGGGGAGCCTGGTGGGCTGCTGTCTATGGGGTTGCACAGAGTTGGACACTTAGCAGCAGCAGCAGCAACAGTGGGCCTGGCAACAGAAATGGTGGGTGGGGCTGTGCAGCAGAGGTGAGATGTCGTTAGAAAGCCCACAGGACTTCCTTCCTTGTGGAAAGTGGGGTTTGAGAGAAAGAGAGGAGCCAGGATGACTCCAGAGTTTTGGCCTGAGCAACTGCTAGAATGGAGTTGCTGTTTATCGAGATGAGGAAGACCTTAGGTGGAGCAGACCTGAAGAAGGAGGGCGGCGTATGCAGGAGGCACATTAACAAGTTACTTTAGTTTTTAACACACATAGTTTTTGATCTTACTAGACATCCAAAGTGGGTATGTCGCATAAACAGTGGGCTATGACCCAGGCGATCAGGAAAACGCAAAGAACTAGAGAAGTCAAGTCAATCTGTATATCACCAGAGAGAGTGGGCAGGTATTGATTTTTTAGACTACTGTGGTACTGCTTCATTTGTGATGTATCCTGTAGGGCAGCAATCCCCAACCTTTTTGATACCAGGGACCAGTTTTATGGAAGAAATTTTTTTTCAGAGATAGGGGGGGCAGGGGATAATTTTGGATGATTCAAGCACATTTATTGTGCACTTTATTTCTAATCTAATGCCACCACTGATCTGCCAGCATTGAAACATGTATATTATCATATGTGAAACAGATCGCCAGTCCAGGTTTGATGCATGAGACAGGGTGCTCAGGGCTGGTGCACTGGGATGACCCTGAGGGATGGGTTGGGGAGGGAGGTGGGAGTGGGGTTCAGGATGGGGAACACATGTACACCTACAGCTGATTCATATCAACGTATGGCAAAAACAACTACAATATTGTAAAGTAATGAGCCTCTAATTAAATAAATTAAAAAAAAAAAGACAGGAGGTAGTAGTCTGCCGCTTGGAAGCTATAGACCCCCAATATAAGAGAAGTATGTGGGTGGCCTCTGGATTAATATTCCAGTCATCAGATTTTCTTTGTAGAAAAAAATGTATGAAGTAGCAAAATTTTAATTATGTCCTTTCCTAAGGGATTTATTAAAGTGCGAAGCAGAACCTGACTCACTGTTGATCAAAAACAAAGAATGATTTTATTTCCTTTGAATTCCTTGCTTACCTTTCCTCCTCTGCTCTCAGGTGTTTTCCTCCTGATTTCTTATCCTTTGATGTCATTGAAAGAGAGTGTTAGACAAATTCTCAGCTCAGTGAAATATTTCTATCATTCATATTGTTCATTATACTGCCTGACATTTAGTAGGAATTATTATGTGCTGGTACTGAACTAAGACCAGGTCTTCAAATTTTCTTGCTTACGGTGCCCTTAATCTCAATAATTTTTTTCTGGTGCCCCTGGACCAAAAGATAGTTAATGTTATCTTTATCAAGTAGTTGAGTCAAAACTGTAAGTATTTATGTCCTAATGACTTGAGCTTCCCAGGTGGCGCTAGTGGTAAAGAGCCCCACCTGCCAATGCAAGAGATAGAGATGCAGGTTTGATCCCCGGGTTGGGAAGATTCCCTGGAGAAGGCATGGCAACACACTCCAGTATTCTTGCCTGGAAAATCCAATGGACAGTGGCAGGCTACAGTCCATAGGGTTGCACAGAGTCAGACACGACTGAAGCGACTTAGCATGCATGCACAATGACTTAGTAACCATTTGAAAATAAAATACACTTAAACTGAAAGAAGTTACATTTTTATCTAATTCTAAAATAACCACAATTATTTAATAGGATTTTTACCAATACAAATAGGGGAATAATACAAAGGGGAAATCATAATGCTATAAAATGGTTATCACTCAAATATTTAGGAAATTCAAAGGAGAGAGTTGTATGCAGTCAAGGTTTTGGCCCAACAACAGACTATTCAGAATATAATTCCATCAGGTGATTTTTCTGTTGTACTTCCATTGCAGAGTTGGAGGTCAAAAAACAGATTTCATTGCTGTCCAGAAAACCAAAACACTTATTAACTACATTCATATATCCTCCTATCTAGATGTATTAGGACACTTTTTCCTCTTCTTACCATTTATTTGAATTCTTATTTAGGGTCATATCTTTAGAATTTCTGTTAATGTTATTTTGCCACATTTCTGTTGTTAAAGCTTCTTTGAGTCATTAAATTCAAGATAGTTTCATATGCTTATTAATTATCCACTTTATATTGTTTATTTAATTTAAATCATGAACTCGTCCAATGGGGAGTAATTTGCTCGTAAAATTAGTAGAGCAAGTGTGTCTTCTGGACAATTTTCATTACCCACAAGACTCCCTGGAGTATTCCATGGTTTATTAGCTATTATTAGAGTGGTTTTAGAGCTGATAATACATTTTCCCTAGAACCTGAATATTTGATCAGTTATTTTCTTCTAGGATCTAAAGTCATGAAACTGGTTTCCTCTTTTTCTTGGGCTATGTCTTGGATGTTATGGTATTTAACATGATCAGTGAACCATTGTCTTTTTGGTACATTTAACTATTATACAGTGCTGTTCATACTTGGGTCTCATCTGTTGTTTTAATTCTCCCACCTAGAACTAGTACAAAGGTAGATTTAGGGAGAGACTATGGAAGCTTAAGCTTCTGGGCCCTTCACTTTCACAGGGCCTGTGAGTGACAGGAGTAGAATATTCTAGGTAGCAAGGGAAAACAGGTCACCACCTAGAGGCATTTCTTGGTGGACATTCCTGGGAAATTGCCTAAAGAGGTCTCAGAAGAAAGGAACTTGAATTTCCAAGGCTCCAGTAATTTGTTGTGAATTCCTTTACATTCCAAATAAGAATTCCCTTTTGTACCTAAATTTGAATTGGTGATTTTGTATTCTTTTCCTGAAAGTGGGCCCCTGAGAACAATCTAAGCTTCCAAACCCACACAGCCTAGATTTGCCTCTGACAAGCATTGTTTTAGCAGGATGACTCTATTTTTAAATTCATATTTCATTATTTTTCAGATAATTTTTGAAGCCATTCGGGGAGTTTCAGTAAGAAGTGATATTGCCATTGATGATATTAAATTTCAAGCAGGATCCTGTGCAGGTAACAATAGTTTTCCAAATTATTTAAGTTTGACTGAAAAGAGAATTTGCAGTAGTTTCAAATCATAAGAATGCAAATTCAGTATTTTCTGCATTAAAAATAGAGAAAACTATTATTGTCTATTTGTCTTTCCTGACAGAAATGGAAGATAAAAGTCAGCAATCATCAGGATATTCTGAGGACTTAAATGAAATTGAGTATTAAGCAATGATCTGAATCGGATTAACTAAACAAAACCCATACCTCTCTTCAATCAAAATGAAAACAAAATAATACTGGACAGTCTTAACCATTTCATAAGTTATAAAATGACTTCAGAGCACTCTTTTTCATTACTTTTGCAAAAAATACTGACTCAGGGCTTTTTTTTTTTTTTTTCCTTTTTGCGTATGACAACTGTTACTACAAGTACAGGCTGCTGGTTTTACCTAGATCATACATCTTAACTTTGGTACCAGTTAAAAATACAAATGTACTATATTATAGTCATTTTAAAGTATACAAATAAAGGGCACAATCAAATGAGATGTGCTCACTTAAATCTGCATTCAGTGAATGTACTGGGAGGAGAATAGGTCTTGTGGGTTTCCTTTTGAAGTTCAAGTATCATAAATATTTTTAAAGTAATAATGTGTGATGATGTCAGTAATATCTGCAGAATGAATGCAGTTTTTCACGGTAACAAGTTATTCTAAGAAAATAAAGTCTTTTTTCTATGTTTTATTCATAGAAATGGAGTATTAATTTTTAAATATGTTTATTATATGTGATAACAAAGGATCTTTCATCAGTGTTCCAGGATAAGTATTAAGTAATGCTGTATTACAAAGCAGTGCTACCTTCCTTTTCCAATTTTTGAAAGTCATTCTGAACACTTGGATAGAAATTGCACTCTTTTTTTTGTAAAGTAAGCTTGAAAATGTTTATGTACACACACCCCTAAATTTTTCTAGTGTGTTAAACAATTTTACTGATTTTAAAAATAAATATTTTGGTAATGTTTTGAGTTACATGAATTCAAACAGATGTAGTAAACTACTATCTTTTATTTACATGTTTAGAAAATTATATAGACATGTTTATATATGCAATTATGAAATTATGATTACCTAATAAAAAATAATTTGAAAATCTCTCACTAGCAATTAACCTTCTTCAACATCTTTTTCTCTCTGTTTTGAAAAAAATTCTATTTTTATTCTTTGGCTGAGTAACACATGGGTAGTTCCCTGATGAGGGATCAGCACAAAGTCTTAACCACCAGACTGCCAGGGAAGTCCCAATATATTTTTTTGAATGAATATCTTCACTGTATAACTGCTGATTCTAATTTGAATCTCAACTCTGCTACAATTAAATGCTTCTTAATCCTTTTTGTTAGTGGCATAAGCACTGCAAACATAGATACCATAATTAATTTTTAAAAAGTGTTTCATTTCACATAAGCAATCTCAATTTTCTCCAAAATTGTATCTTATTAGAATGTGAAGACAATGATTCCATAAATGAATGAAGTCATTCACCAGACTCTGCTTACAGATTACATAAACCCATGGTAATAATCAGCTTCCCAGGTGAAGCAGTGGTAAAGAATCTGCCTGCTAGCACAGGAGACGCAGGAGATGAGGGTTTGATTCCTGGGTCGGGAAGATCCCCTGGAGAAGGAAATGGCAACCCACTCCAATTTTCTTGCCTTGGAAATCCCATGGACAGAGGAGCCCGGTAGACTACAGTCCATGGCGTCGCAAAAAGTCAGACACAACTGAGCAACTGCACGTGCACATGTGGTAATAATCATCGCTAATATGTTTTGAATATTTATTATCAGACATTGTTCAAAGAGCTTCACATGAATTTGCTCATTTAATCCTATAACAATCCATAAGGTAGAGCTAGTGATGGTTGTTACATTTTGTAAGTAGGAAACTAAATCTGTTCAAGTTCAGCAACTAGTGTAGGGCTTGGCTTTGAACCTTGATTTCACTGTTCTTTAAAATAAAGAAATGACAGGCCCAAAATGTAGTTACTTGTACTAAGGCCCACATCAGCAGACCAATTCTTAATGGCTAACCTAACTGCAGTTATAACCTTCCCTAGGACTGCGGTCTTAACAGATCAGTCTGGAATTTTCTGGTCAGCAGCAGTGAGGTAATCAGCCACATCGGCCCTTCCCATCCCTAGAAGGAAGATGAAGTAGTCCATTCTCTCCTTTTCCCTTTCCCCTCCTGTCTATAAAAGCCTTCCATTTTGTAGAAATCCTTGGAACTCTTCTCTGCTCACTAGTTGGGATCTGCCCAATTCATGAATTGTTCAGTAAAGCCATTATATCATTACAGTCGACTTGGTTCAATTTTTACTCAACATTGCCAAACCTGTGTTCTCATCCTCACAAGACTGCCTCCTGAACCTCCCAGCTCCCCTACCAACTCCATTCTCAGTACCTAAGGTTCCAAGTTTCCCACAGGTTGGAGGATTTATTGGCTACCCTGGAGGTTGCCAAACCAGAAATACTACTTGGGAAAGCAGCTTTGGAAAGTGAGGGGATGGGGGTGGGGTTGATGGTGGTAGTGTTGTAAGAATGGGGACCCCTTCCAGGCCCCGAAACTGGGCTCTTGTCTAACACTCGGAAATGAATTGTCCGAGGAGACATATCTGCTGCCAAAGCAAGAGATGTTATTGGGAACGGGCACCCGGGCGGAGAGCAGCAGGGTAAGGGAACCCAGGAGAACAGCTCTGCCACATGGCTCGCAGTCTCGGGTTTTATGGTGATGGGATTAGTTTCCTAATCCCTAATGGTTGTCTTTAGCCAATCATTCTGACTCAGAGTCCTTCCTGGTGGTGCACACCTTGTTCAGCCAAGATGGATGCCAGAGAGAAGGATTCTGGGAGGTAGTCAGACAGGTGGGGTCTCCTTTTGACCTTTCCCGAATTCTTCTGGTTGGTGGAGGCTTATTAGTCTCCTGTTCCTTACCAGGACCTCCTGTCATAAAACAACTCATGCAAATTGTTACTATGGTGCCTGGCCAGTGGGGGTGGTTTCAATCAGTGTGCTTCCCCTAACAGTAGGGGTGGGAAGTAGAGGGGGTAGGGGCTGGGGACTAATTATTGACTTAGGGCAGAAAGAAAGGAAGTAACTACTACCATTTGTTGCTGAAAAACAACTTGAAGTTCATAGAAGCGAAGAGAGGAGATGGAAGGTGAGCGGATTTACTTATCCTCTCTCACTTATGCCCTCTTTGCGTTTCACTGATTGGATGCCACTTTTCCTTTTCCAGGTTGCCCTTGGCCTTTATTTTAACTATATTTCACCTGGATTAAAATTTGCAAAGTATTGTAAGCACAGTATAGTTTTCCCCAGTTTAGAAATGCCCCTGAGAAAGGCATACTAGCTAATAATTACTGCTTAACCATTTAAACCCAGTGTTAGCATTTATTCCAGTTCTCACCTAAACACACAAGTGCTTCAGATGGAAACTACTTTTTCACACAGATTGCCTTTTCTCCTATAATTTGCTGTTTGTGTTGGAAATTATTTAGAAGGGAGCAAAGGAGAGTCTAAGGAAAATAGGGCTCTGATGCAAGGTCTAGATAAATGAGGAAGAAAATGTTTAACAAAGATTTATTAAGAAATCTATGCTCCAAGTATTATACTAAGCATGGAGATCACAAAAGTCCTCACATGTCAGCAAGGAAAATAGAGATCTAAACCTGTTACCATAAGCAGAGTGCCAAATTGGAGAAACCATATTCCCAGGGAGTGCTTAGGAAGGGCGTCTGAGAGGGAGGGCAGGCCAAGCCTCCAGCTTGTCTGGGCAGAGCAGAGAACCAACACCAACAGAGTGTTCTGGTGTCTAGATGTCTTCTGTCACTCTGGGGGCTAAGACATGGGCTCTTTGACTTCTCATGCAAGGGACATGTTCTCCAGTGTGATTTAACCAGAACAGGGGAGTGGGGAGAATTTTTGTAACTGACCATTCTAATATTATGGTATTTTCAACACGTGGATTACTATAAAGAGATGAAATACAATGATTAAGTGCACGGTTTCCAGATTCAGGCTGTCTCAGTTTAAATCCTGGCTTTGCCACTTACAGGATTTGTGAAAGCAAGTCACTGAAAGCAAGTCACTTCTACCATCTCTGACTCCTATTCCTAGTCTGCAAAATGGGGCAGCAAAATACTCATCTCTGCTTCGTAAGGGTGCTGTAAAGATTAATTTAAATGAAGGTGATACATATGAGTCCTTAGTATCTGACACACAAAAGCATTTCTAGTTTTTAAGGGTTGATTGAGATTTTTGGATAAATCACAGTTGTTTTTATATAGCATTTCTCTACAAAGGAATTGTGAGTTTATAGTGCCATCTTAAGGATAAAGCAACCATATGCTCCTGTCATTTTTCATCTTTCTTTTTTATTATTTGCAATTCAAGGCTCATTTTAATCAGCATGTGGGCAATGCCTTCCACTTTGCTCTTCCTACTCCAGCCATTGTGCTGCTTACCTGTATTCATACCCCTCACAAGATTTATCATGCTAAACCTAAATTCTTGCTTTCACATCCATCTCCTCAAGATGGTTGCATATTCAGTTATGTACTCACTCTGCCTATCATATTCAACCAATATTGCTGAACTAAATAAACAAGTTCTCAATAAAGGCATTTAGTTTAGTACAAATACATACGTTGATTCATGAAGGATATAAGGATTTTCTTTGGCTTATCAAAATTTCATGGTCTGGAAATCCATGCACTAAAAGTTTAACTTAAAAATATGTCACTGGCCAGTTGGGGCACCTGGTAGAAACAAATATAAAGACTCTTTGGAAGGCTACACACTCAACCCAGGCTGTACAAGTTTCCTACATATTAAACCGCATGGAAGGGCTCACAATACAAAAGCACAAAACATTTAGTGAAACAATTCACTAGAAGCACAAATCAGATGTCAACAAACAGCAGAATGAGATGCCCAAGATGTCACGGCCCCCTTCCAGCTGTGTCATCACTCTAACATCTGCTTTCATTATCATATCTCTGCCTCCCTCCCTCTTTTAAGGACCTTTGTGATTATATTGGGCCTACCTGGATGGTTCAATATAATCACCCCATTTCAAGATCTTTAATCACATCTGCAAATTCCCTTTTACCATGGGAGGTATTATATTCACAAACTCCAGGAATTAGGATGTGGGCATCTTTGGGGAGCCATTGCTCTGCCTACCACAATTTTTGTTTGTTATTTTGTCAGATCTCTTTAAAAGGCCAATTTTGGTTTTTCCTTTTCAACTCTATTTGCTTTATTTTCATAACTTATCTGGCAGGCTAAGACATCCAATCTAGTGCTCAAAAGAAGTAGTGATAGTATCATCTTTCCATAACTTGAGAATATTTTTAAATATTTCATCACTGAATATGAATTAGCTGAAGGTTTCTGGTAGTGCCTTTTATTGGTTAAGTGAAGGTTTTTTTCTACTCATAGTTTCCTAGAAACTTTAACCATCAATGTGTGTTGAAAATAATTAAATGATTTTTCCTGCTTCAGTCTCTCTCCTGCAGTCTTTTAATATGAAGAATCATATTAATTGATTTGACAATAGTTAATCACCCTCAAATTCTGTAATAAGCCCATTTAGGTAATGACATATTTACTTTTTTAAACACTGCTGCTGCTGCTGCTGCTAAGTCGCTTCAGTCGTGTCCGACTCTGTGTGACCCATAGACGGCAGCCCACCAGGCTCCGTCGTCCCTGGGATTCTCCAGGCAAGAACACTGGAGTGGGTTGCCATTTCCTTCTCCAATGCATGAAAGTGAAAAGTGAAAGGGAAGTTGCTCAGTCATGTCCAACTCTTAGCGACCCCATGGACTGCAGCCTACCAGGCTCCTCCATCCATGGGATTTTCCGGGCAAGAGCACTGGAGTGGGGTGCCATTGCCTTCTACATGTGTGCAAATATGTTCATGAGTAAGACTGACAGAGAATTATCTTTAATTTACTTACAAATTAGGGGATTTAGACAAGGTTAGATTCATAAGCGGAGCCGAATGAAAAAATCTTTCTTTTTCTATTCTCTGAAAAAGTGGGTAGGATTAGAGCAGTGGCTCTCAACTGGGGGCACTTTTATCCTTTAGGAGACATTTGTCAAAGTCTGGAGAACTTTTTGGTTATCAAAACTGGGGAGGGTGTTACTTGCATCTAGTGAGTAGAGGCCAACAATGCTGCTGACTATCCTGCAATACACAAGACAGCTGCCTCCTTTTCCGCCAGCAAACAACTTTACCTTACCCAAATTGTCAATGGTCAGTGGTGCTGAAGCTGTGATTTACTTTTTCATTCTGAAGTAATAATCACTCTTCTCATTTTGTGTTTGTAATATGTTTTTTGTTTTTCAGAGAAGGCTTAAAAACTTATATATAAGTTTCAGGCCCCATACAACCTGGACGTTGTGGGAGAAAAAGAGGGCTCTATATAGAGGAGAGGGGTTTGTGTGTGTATAGGTAGGGGACGGGGAGAGAGAAATCATTGAGTTGAAACCAATGCTAGAAGGGGGGGGTGTGAAAGAGAGAAATTTTGTTTTTAGACATAATTTCCAAATAATAACAGTTGCTAAGAAATTGGTCATAAGCAACAATTTCAAGAAACTGAAGCAAAGTAATTACTGTGGTACATGATCTAGCAGTTTTAATTCTTGATACCTATCCTAGAGAAATGTTAGTACATATACATAAAGACAGGTCTGAGGATATTCCCTGAGTAGTATTTGCAAAAATGAAAAATTGGAAACAATCTACTTGTCAAATCATTCAAGTAGTGGATAAAGTGTGATATTTTCATACAAAAACTCTATAACAGGTAAAAGGGAGCCAGACTTATCAATATATCTGTCAACATGGATACATCACAAAAATATATTTTTGAACAAAAAAAGAAGTTACATAACTATTCATATCATATTTTTATGTTAATACATTTAGATATGTATGCATGTAATACATTGTTTATATAATAGTGCATTTACATAATGCTTCACACTCAAAATATGATTACATATTTTCTGTAGATAAAATGCATATAAATATTGAAACAGCCTTAAAAGACATTACATTACACACTTAACAAGTGTAAGAGTAGTTAACTCTGGAAGATAAGGAGTGCAGCAACAAGATTGAAGAAAAAAAATGTCGAATGCACACAATTTTATCTGTATTCCAGTTTTTAAGAGTAGAATGTATTCATGTTATTTCACATGTAACTTTTTAAATAGATTTAAAAAGACAGTTAAATTATACCAATTGTTCAGGGTTAATTCCTTTTTCTTCTTTCAAGTTTTATTAAGATATAATTAACACATAGCACTAAGCTTAAGGTGTAGAGCATAATGATTGACTTATATACATCATGAAATGATTATCACAATAAGTTTAGTGAACATTCATCATCTCAGTTCAGTTCAGTTCAGTCGCTCAGTCGTGTGCAACTCTTTGCGACCCCATGAATCACAGCACGCCAGGCCTCCCTGTCCATCACGAACTCCCAGAGTTCACTCAGACTCACGTCCATCGAGTCAGTGATGCCATCCAGCCATCTCATCCTCTGTCATTCCCTTCTCCTCCTGCCCCCAATCCCTCCCAGCATCAGAGTCTTTTCTAATGAGTCAACTCTTCGCATGAGGTGGTCAAAGTACTGGAGTTTCAGCTTTAGCATCATTCTTTCCAAAGAAATCCCAGGGCTGATCTTCAGAATGGATTGGTTGGATCTCCTTGCAGTCCAAGGGACTCTCAAGAGTCTTCTCCAACACCACAGTTCAAAAGCATCAATTCTTCAGCGCTCAGCCTTCTTCACATTCCAACACTCACATCCATACATGACCACAGGAAAAACCATAGCCTTGACTAGATGGACCTTAGTTGGCAAAGTAATGTCTCTGCTTTTGAATATGCTATCTAGGTTGGTCATAACTTTTCTTCCAAGGAGGGTGCGTCTTTTAATTTCATGGCTGCAGTCACCATCTGCAGTGATTTTGGAGCCCATCATCTCATATAAATATAAAATTTAAAAGAGTGAAAAATTTCTCTTAAAACTTTCATATGTAACACACAGCAGTTTTACTTTTATTTATCAAGTTTTATGTTACATCCCTAGTACTTATTATTCTTACAACCAGAAGTTTATACCTTTTGATCACCTTCATCTAATTTTCCCCTCTCCCCACCCTCTGCCTCTGGTAACCACAAATTTGATTTTTTTTCCTGTGAGTTTGTTTTTGAATTTAAAAATAATTGAACTTAAAACCAACAAGCTTATGGGAGAGTTCAGCATCCCAGCTTGTAGAGATAATGAGATGAAATGTCACTCTCAGTTCCTAATGCCAAAAAATTCACTTATAATTTATGAAGCTGATATCAACAGATTTAGAACAGTGCTGACAATTACCAACTTTCTTTTCTATAGGAAGTAACTAGGTGTGAGGGAGAATGCTTACTCTCCCCCTAGATTTGAAATTGAGAGTAAATTCCTTCTGGAGTAATTTAATATTGTTTTCCCAGTTGATATCCTCCAAAGAAATGAAGGCCCATTTAGCTCTAGGCTTCCTATCATGACATATCACAAAGAACACTTGAAACCTTACATTAATTCCTAACAATTTCTTGAATCTTTCAGTTGGATTTTGTATTCAAGAAATGAAAATTTGAGAAAGACACAAATCTGTTGAGACATTAATCTAGAATATAAAAATGAGATATGAAAAAGTGCTTAGAGCAGCAACTTGTATATGGTAAATGCTGTTAGTGTTAGATATTACTACAGTCCATTCCAATACTAATGTAGCTACACCAAGAAGAAGCAGATATTTCAATTGTTTTCAACTTTAGTATGATGTTAGAAACCAATTTTTAAAAATTAAGAACTGCAGAGATAAGATATTTTTACCTCTAGCAAAATTTGTCAGGGGTTTTAGCTCTCTGTGAGAAAGGTGATCATTATCTTTAGCCCTCCAGATCAGTTCCTTCACTAAGCTGATCAGAGAGAGAGAGAGAGAGAGAGAGAGAAAGAGTATGTGTGTGTGTATAGGGTTGCTCTTGGGAGTTAAGGACTTAGGTTTTAGCATCTGACTTCCCTCCCTCCCCAAGCCTTGAGGGTTCACTCTTCTACTTTATGAATTTACCAAAAGCAAAAGGAATATTCCCTCTCACTTGGTATATAAACCAGAGGAGAATATTCCTGTTAACCTGTGAGGGTTCTTGTTAGAACTGGAAGAGAAAACTATCTCAGTCAGAGATGGCTCAGTGGAGTCCTACTCCATGGCTCTTGCCCCCACCTTCCTGCTACTGTGGCATCATTATCCAGGGCTTGGAGTGAAGCCAAGAAACAAAAGATGGCATTCTGTTGGTGAGGTGAAATATATTTATAATCCTTGACCCTACCCTGTCTGCCAGCTTTTTGTCTGTGTCAGTTTTAAAGCTTCTGCAGAATTGGAAAGCCATCACTAAAATTCCCCCTGCTCACTTATTCCTTGGTCAATAGAAAGTTAAATACAATTGCTTTGTCATGTCTATTAGCTAACAAGGAGGCACAATGAATTCAACTGATGACTGCACTTTAAATCGTGGATGTGTAGGATTAACCATTTTCGTTTACTCATTCATTAGCATCAGATTCTGGTTAATTGATATTCCATTTCTAAAGCCCCTCCTTCTACTTTTTAACACCACCCTTTTCAACAATTTTCACCAGTTGTGAAACCAGATGTGGTTGGTTAATAAATACATGTCTATACCTTTATGAGTGTATGAAATTTTTGAAGAATACTAGGAAGCACTGGGCTTCCCAGGTAGCACAGCGGTAAAGAATCTGCCTGTCACTGTAAGAGACGGTTTGATCCCTGGGTTGGGAAGATCCCTTAAAGGAGGAAATGTCAACTCACTCCAGTATGCTTGCCTGGGAAATCCCATGGACAGAGAAGTCTGGTGGGCTACGGTCAATGGTGCTGCAAGGAGTCAGATAGGTCTTAGAGACTGAGCATGCACAAGCTCGTATAACCTGCCAGCATCTGTCTGGTTCATGCTAACTTCCAGTCATACAGAGCCCAACAAAAGAGAAGTATTTAGATAAATTACAGTACATCTGTTTGATGGAATGCTATATAGTTACTTAAAACCATGTTACAGAAAAATATTTTTTATTTTTAATTGGAGGATAATTGCTTTACAATGTTGTGTTAGTTTTTGCTATACATCAGTGTGAATTAACCATTAAGTATATATATATATATATATATATATATATATATGCTTTCCCTCTTGAACCTCCTTCTCACCTAGAAGAATACTTAATGGCATAAAAAGATATTCATCTATTTCTGCTTTATTGACTATGCCAAAGCCTTTGACTGTGTGGAGCACAGTAAACTGGAAAATTCTGAAAGAGATGGGAATACCAGACCAACTTACCTGTCTCTTGAGAAATCTATATGCAGGTCAGGAAGCAACAG
>SJYX01004686.1:59383-112914 GCA_006410675.1 Oreotragus oreotragus
GAACTAAAGAGCCTCTTGATGAAAGTGAAAGAGGAGAGTGAAAAAGTTGGCTTAAAGCTCAACATTCAGAAAACTAAGATAATGGTATCTGGTCCCATCACTTCATGGCAAGTAGATGGGGAAACAGTGGAAACAGTGACAGACTTTGTTTTTTTGGGCTCCAAAACCACTGCAGATGGTGATTGCGGCCATGAAATTAAAAGACGCTTACCCCTTGGAAGGAAAGTTATGACCAGCCTAGACAGCATATTAAAAAGCAAAGACATTACGTTGCCAGCAAAGGTCTGTCTAGTCAAGGCTATGGCTTTTCCAGTAGTCATGTATGGATGTGAGAGTTGGACTATAAAGAAAGCTGAGCACTGAAGAATCGATGCTTTTGAAAGGTGGTGTTGGAGAAGACTCTTGAGAGTCCCTTGGACTGCAAGGAGGTCCAACCAGTCCATCCTAAAGGACATCAGTCCTGAGTGTTCATTGGAAGGACTGATGCTAAAGCTGAAACTCCAATACTTTGGCCACCTGATGCGAAGAACTGACTCATTGGAAAAGACCCTGATGCTGGGAAAGATTGAAGGCAGGAGGAGAAGGGAACGACAGAGGATGAGATGGTTGGATGGCATCACCGACTCAATGGACATGAGTTTGAGTGGACTCTGTAAGTTGGTGATGGACAGGGAGGCCTGGCACGCTGTGGTCCATGGGGTCGCAAAGAGTCAGACACGACTGAGCAACTGAACTGAACTGAATATATTAAATGAGAAAAAGAGGGTTAAATAACAGTATATATAAGTTGTGCAGCATAATTCTACTTTTTTCAACAAAAGGACCATAACATACACACGCAAAGAAAAAAGATACTAAAACATACACCACAATCTTAACAGTGATTAGTCTGGGTAGAGGAATTATGAGTAATTTTCCCCTTGTGTATGTATATTTTTCTCTGTGTTTCCTAAATTTCTGCATTTAACACATATTGTGCTTGTGGTTAGAAGTAAAACCAGTAATATTTTCCTTTTCAAAGGATGATGGTAGAGCATGACTGACTGACAGTCTAGACAAGAACTCACAATCTGTATGCATAATATGTGGTGTCATTTCCTGATAGCTCAGCAGTTAGATTCCACCTGCAATGCAGGAGACACAGGAGATATGCATTAGATTCTTGGGTCAGGAAGATTCCCTGGAGGAGGAAATGGCACCCCACTCCAGTACTCCGCCTGAAAAATCCCAGGGACAGAGGAGCCTGGTGGCCTACAGTCCATGGGGTCACAAACAGTTGGACATGACTGAGCATAAACACACACACACACATTTCCCAACTCAACTTTATAAGCACAATTTGTGTAGTTCACTGAAGACCTAATGATAGTATAAAATGATTCCATTGGTTTCCTGCTTTTGACCCTCATTACCACTCCATGTATTATTTTACCATTGCTGCTAAGTCGCTTCAGTCGTGTCCGACTCTGTGTGACCCACAGACGGCAGCCCACCAGGCTCCACCATCCCTGGGATTCTCCAGGCAAGAACACTGGAGTGGGTTGCCATTTCCTTCTCCATTGCATGAAAGTGAAAAGTGAAAGAGAAATCACTCAGTCGTGTCGTCTTAGCATGGACTGCAGCCTACCAGGCTCCTCCATCTATGGGATTTTCCAGGCAAGAGTACTGGAGTAGGGTGCCATTTTACCATTAGGTTTCCCTAAATGTAATGATTTCTTCAAAGAATTTGACTCTTCTAAGGCTCTTGAAGCAGGTTACAAAGTCACTTCTCAAAAAATTTCTACTAGCAATGTAGCAAATGAGGGTATAGTACCCTCCTAAGCCCTATTTTTAAAAATGTTATTTCCTGCCTTTTGAACAGTTTTAAAGGTATTATTTGATTTGCTAAAAAACTAAAAATTTTCTAACAACCAAGACATGTTCACATTTAAAAAAATTTTTTATTCTTTCTTTGGTTACAACTTTTTTTTTAAAGAGTACAGATTTCAGTTGTGTGAGAAGCATCAGGGGCTTGGGAAGGGAGCATTTATCCTGGAGTGGGGAATCAGGGTTTTCTGCAATAGCTTTCTAAATGGCCTCTCAACTTCCATGCTTGACTCTGAGGAATCAGCAACCAGAGTGCCCCACTTAAAAACTTTAATCAGATATTGTCTCTCTCCTGCTTAAAAGCATCCAATGGCTTCCCATTGCTTTTAAAATAAAATGCATGATGGGCAAGGCCCCCCTAAGCAAACTTGCTCACTTCAGTACAGCCTAGCCCGCCTTCCCTTTGTTCCTCATTCTGCTGGTTTCCACCTCAGAGCCTCTGTCCTTGCCTGGAATGCTCTTTTCTCATTTCCTCTGCTAGCTCCTTCTCCAGGATTTAGCTCAAGTATCATTTTCTCTGACAGGCCTTCCCTGCTTACGTTCATTCTGTTTTCTCCTTCATGACACCTATCACCGCCTGAAATTATCTTGACCCTATGTAGGTTATCTTGTTCTCTTCCTGTCTTCCACACCTGAACGTAAGCTCTGAGACCTGCTTGCCTGGCTCCCTCACTGCCTCAGCCTAGCCTACAGTAGATCAGACATTATTAGAGTGAGTAAAGACCTGCAGAGGCCTCAGTGAACCTCATTTTTAATAAGAGAGTTAACTAGATGAACGTGACTAGGTTTAAGTGGAAGCATCCTCTCAACGATGCCAGCGTGCTCGCTGGGGCATTTCTAGAAAGCTCGGAGGAGCAATTCTTACTAGGGAACTAGGGAGCGCGGGTGGTGGTGGGGGTAGTGAAGAAAACCTGTGCGGTGCAATCTTGCCACCTGTTGGAGAGCGCAACAGACACGAGCGCTACGTTTTAAGGGAAGAGCTGGCATAGAGTCATTTGNGGGGCAGCAGGTGGGTGGGGGGCAGAGGGCAGGTGGGAAGGGAAAGGTGGCTATTTTTTAAATATATGCAACCTACTTCATTTTTCTGTCAGTGAAGGGGAGGAGCACATTGGTGACAAATTATGAATGCTTACAAGTTTTTCCTCACACCTCGAATCCCTAGGGATTGAAAATGATCTCTGCTGAAACAGAAAGAATAGACGTGAACCAGAGCCACAGGGAGTTTCAGGAATCCCCGTGGAGCTTTGAGCGGGATGAAATGTCTTCCATTGGGGTAGAAGAAGTAAGTTAACACCTCATGGGCCCTAAAGTCATCTGACATTAACTCTTCTGACTGAGCACCTGCCCCCAAGTTAGAAATTGAAAATTTCCCAAGCACCATTACTGCCTTATCATCATATATTTTCAGAGTGCTGAGTTAGTCGCCTTTCACAGAATCAAGCAAGGTAAAGTGAGGAGTCAGTCTGTAAGCTGGCTGAACTTTAGCCTACCCTTTGCAGACATTCCTGTGGATTGGCTTTCTCTGCAGGTGTTTGACATTTTGCCCCTCTATGGAGTGCTGCAGCCACACAGTAGCCACCAGGTATCATTCACCTTCTATGGACACTGTGACATCATTGCACAGGCTAAGGCTCTGTGCGAAGTGGAAGGAGGCCCCACCTATGAGATCATACTGAGGGGAGAGGCCTCCCTGGTCAACTACTCCTTTGACACCAAGGATATAAACTATGGATTACAGGTATTGCCAGCCATCGGGAGGAGATTTTCTGGGTTTGCCTTCAATATTGGTCAAAGTCCTTGTGCTCTCATCTCTCTTGGAACCTGCAGTCTTCATAGTCTCACCATCACCCCTGTCCTTGATCCCTAATCTGCTTCCTAACCCTGATCATCCTTCTACGGCCAACCATGTGCCAGACATTTTCACTTGTTTTTCTTATTGTAAACTCAAATTCTGCATGTTAGACCCTAAACTTTGTATCTTTATTCTCAATCCAAAAGCCCATTCCAGGCTGTTTCTTTCAGTAAGACTCCTCCTTTCTCAGCCCCTTGAGTTTACGACCTCTACGGAATTTTCCACTGCACTCTGTCCCTCGCCTCCCCACATCCTTACACCCTCCAGGGTTTGTTCCTTCATCAAGCATAATTCTTCTGAGCTGGTTTTCCTTTCCCATCACCAATGCAGTTATCACACTCCAGGATCTCATCAAGCTATGCCTAAATTACTGCTCAGACTATGATGTGAATATGAATCACCTGGAGTCCTGTTCAAGGGCAGATTCTGATTCAATAGGTCCATGATGGAGCCTGAGACTCTGCATTTCTAACAAGCTCCCAGGTGATGTTGACGCTGCTGGTCCACGGACCCACGGAGACAAGGGATTACAGTAAATTCCTGGTTTCTACCTATAACCCGTCTAAATATCACTGTCAGATAGATTTCCCCCAGGTTACACTTTCATGCCATCAATCCCTGAACAGTTAACCCCAGTGGCATTTGGAAAAGCAGCATAGAGAAGAAAACATTGTTTTGTGGCCAGAAGAACTGGGAGATTATCTTACGTTTACTTCCTACTGACTGTGACTGTCACCTAACCTCTCAAAGTCTCAGCATCCCTCACCCATAAAATGGGAATGGGGTAGCAATTCCTGTTTCACCAAGTGGCTATGGTTTCTTTAGTGTCTGGTCAGTACTGTGCCTGGATCAGAGTATGCATTCAATCATGAGTCACTCTGTGGATCAGAGCCAGGTTCCTCCACCTGGGTAAGGGTATCCTAAGTCCCTCTATTAACTGATGCTCCCTACATATTGAACTTTATTTCTCATGATTTCCCATTATAAACCATTTATTCATTTATAGTCAGACTGGTTTACCCGCTAGCCCTAAGGCACCCTAGCCCTTCCTGCCTCCATCTTTCCTGTTGTATTATCCCTTTCATCCTCCACTCTGCCAACTCCAAACTCACACATACTGTAAGACCCAGCTCAGCTCCATCCCTCTTTTACCTTCCTCTTATACTACATTCTCTTGGCTAAACTTAAGTATAGTCTTTGCCATAATATAATATACTTTCTAAATCTTGCTTTGGAATAATTGTCAATTCTATGTCTGTACAGCTTCTCTTCCCAGTTAGAATTAGTGTTATGTACTCAGATACTGTATCTCCTACCAAATTTTAGTGAGGATTAGACTCCCCATTATATAGCCACTGCATATATTATTACTGAATTGTATGTGTACATATATGTTAATAAGTTAAAGACTGCTGAAAATCAAATTCACCCAACACCTATTGAAACTTTGGGTATCATGTTGACTAATAGAATTCTCTTTCACTCCTTATCTCCAAGGTCTTCTGGGCGATTGGTTCTGGCTCAGCTCAGAGTACTTCCTTTGAATCAGCTAGCTCTTGCCCTAGTTTGTTCTGAGAGCCCCTTAAGTGGCTTCAGTTTGTGATTATTGGACCTTTTGGATTGTGTTAGCAAAATCTCAGGAAAACACACACACACACACGTCTGGCCTATTACTCCCGTGTCTCTCTGTAAAAATAGAAACATTCACTCTAGAAAATTCTGAACTCAAATCTTATCCAAATCTTCTTAATGTAAAAAAGGTTACTTTAAGATCCTCTAATATGAATTCCTTGTGGAGAAGAAACAGAGGTCTAAGGGGGTTACTCCACTGCTGCTACTGCTAAGTTGCTTCAGTCGTGTCCGACTCTGTGCGACCCCAGAGATCGCAGCCCATCAGGCTCCACCATCTCCACAGCTGTACTAAACTAAATTAGTTGTTAGAAGACCTGAGACAGAGCCAGACTCCAGGGTCCAGTGCTCCTCCCACCCAGTAGGCACCTGGTTGTGATACTAAAATGTGGACTGGCCCACATCTACCCCCTGGAGGAGGGCACGGCAACCTGCTCCAGTATTCTTGCCTGGAGAATCCCATGGACAGAGCAGCCTGGCGGGCTACAGTCCATGCGGTCTCAAAGAGTCAGACACAACTGAACCAAATTAGTTCACAGCACACACCTCGTGGAAAATGAAATACGTGTATGTGAGGCATGCGTGTCTATCCACCTTGGTCAGAATGACGGCAGAATCTCGGAGGGTGGGTGGCAGGGGAGTCACTTGTCTCCTTTTTCTCCTCTCGAGCTCTTCGACCTTGTCACAGAGAATGAAATCACTCTCAAGAACACTGGGAAAGTTGGCTTTGAGTTCAGGGTTCTGACTGACCCCCAGTCTTCACCAGACAACCTTCTACCAGGAGTGCCACTCATCCAGCCTCTCTCAGTAAGTAGCCTACGAGCCACTGATCATGGTAGGAGGGGCCCAAACTCAAACCTGTAAGCCACACCCTGGAGTTATAAAATGGTATATTAGAAAATGTAAAGTTTCCTTTTATACATTTTTATTTCTGTGTTATTTAAGACACAAGGTTTAATGACTACTAAGTGTTCTTCCTGGACTGTATATTTTATCTATTTTAAATAGCCGCTTTCTTCTCTTTTAATGCTTTTTACTTTGAATTCTTCTTTGTTTGTTAATATTAACTCACAATGTTAATATTGCATCTTTTGAAGCAGCAGCGTAGCTGTCTTTCACGAGGTTTGGTACGTTGTTTCTGCTGTGATTTGGTTCTGTGCATTTTCATGAGTGTATCTTTTTCTTGGTTATATGTTCTTTCCATCATTCTGGCTTCCCTGGTAGCTCAGCTGGTAGAGAATCTACTTGCAATGCAGGAGACCCTGGTTTGATTCCTAGGTTGGGAAGATCCCTTGGAGAAGGGATAGGCTACCCACTCCAGTTCTCGGGTTTCCATGGTGGCTCAGACAGTAAAGAATCCGCCTGTAGTGCGGGAGACCTGGGTTCGGTCCCTGGGTTGGGAAGATCCCCTGGAGGAGGGCTTGGCAGCCCACTCCAGTATTCTTGCCTGGAGAATCCCCATGGACAGAGGAGCTTGGCAGGCTCCAGTATTCTTACCTGGAGAATCCCCATGGAGAGAGGAGCCTGGTGGGTTACAGTCCATGTGGTTGCAAAGACTCAGACATGACTGAGCGACTAAGCTCACAGCTTAACCCTACTCTCTTAATTTCAGGAATTCCATCTGATTCACCACTTTCACTTGGGATTTTAATTTCTTCACTTATCACTAATCATTTTGTACATTCTTTTAAATTTTTCTAATTGCGTTATTATTGTTCCTATTTGTGTGACTGTTGACTCTCTTTCACCATCAGTGCTTTCCCTGTATGATTTGTAATGTTTGACTTGGGGCCATCTTTAGCTGCGAGTGTTCTCGCTGGGAGAGCCTCATTCACCCTGGATTGTAATGTGACGCTACCAATAGTGTTGCACTTCTTTCTGCTAGGCACCTCAAGGGGTCAGATTTTGAGTCAATACTTTGACCCAGATTAACCACAGTGACCTGTCAGTGTACATTAAGACTCCATAAGTCTGCACGACTCAGCCTTTTTCTTATCTTCATTCTCTAATTTTTCCTCAAAGAGTATACATCAGCTGTAACATCAAAAGACAATAAAATATGTTTAAAAATTATTAGAGGGCCCTTCAAAGATGACTTTTAAAGCACTTCTAAATGACTTGAATCTATAATAGCATTTTTCCTGGTTTCTATTCTAGGCCGATTTGCCTTTTCTGGTAGTTTTTTACCATAAAATTCTTCCACTTTTGATTTCTGATAACTGACCTAGAGTTTTTATTTTGTGACCTTATTCACAATTTTTAAGATTTATTATATGAAATTTGATGTATGTAGAAGATACCCATATCACATGTGTTTGACTTATAGAGCATAATAGAAAAATGAATACCCTACCTACCACCCATCTTCAAACTCAGAACATCACTAATATATTTGAAATCACTTGTGTGTTGATACATGCAGTTCAACATACTACAATCTACTCAGGCTCTTTCTGTCTCTCATACTCCTTCCGGCTACCCCCGGGCCAGACCACTAGTCTGACTTTCTTGCTTGTCATTCTCTTTGTAAAATACAGCTTTATTACTTATGTATGTGCCTTTTGGCTAAGATCAAGTGTAGTATGGGCTTCCCCGGTGGCTCACAGGTTAGCGCGTCTGCCTCTAATACGGGAGACCTGGGTTTGATCCCTGTGTTGGGAAGATCCCCTGGAGAAGGAAATGGCAACCCACTCCAGTATTCTTGCCTGGAGAATCCCATGGATGGAGGACCCTGGTGGGCTACAGTCCATGGGGTTGCAAAGAGTTGGACACGACTGAGTGACTTAGCTAACTATGTACCTTTATATCAAGTACTTTTAGCTTAACAATTTATTGAAACTTCTAAGCACCAGATATTTTTCTAGAACTTGTAGTCAAATAGTAAACAAAACATACAGATATACCTGCCCTCAGGGAGATTTCATTTTATGGGATTTTGCTTTATCTTGAGCGTTATAAAAATGTCATCAGTACCTGTAATTTGTGCAATTTTCCCCCCTAATATTTTGTTTTTAAGGCTAATCTACATTGTTGCATGTAGCTATAGTTCATTTATTTTCACTAATGTACAATACTCATTTTGTAACTACTACATGGAAAGTAGTTTTCCTTTTCCCTGTCAAAACACATTTGGGGATTACCCCCCACCCAAGTTTCGCTGTTAAATAATTTGCTACAGATACTCTTGTACCTGTGTCCCAGCCAACATTTGGGAGAGTTTTCACAGAGAATTTTCCTAGGAGTGAAATTTTGAGGTCATAGGCTATGCATTTGTTCAACTTTATAAGGAGGTGCTAACACAGTTTTCATGGTGATTTTTCCTGTGAAAAATCTGGTGATTTCCCACCAGATGTAAATGAGTTTCTTTTGGTTCCTAGTCTCACTGAAATTTGGCAAAGTTTGCCAATCTTATGGTTAAAATTTTTTTTCATGATGATCTTAATTTTCATTTCTCTGATTACTTATGAGAATAAGCAGCTTTCACTGTGCTGACTTGCTGTTCCGGCTTCCTCTTTTGTGAAATGCCTGGCCATATATGCTTCCTATTTTTCTCTTGTCTGTCCTTTTCTCACATCTGCATAGGAATGACTCTTGGGTGAGGAGTGTGAGTGGACACTATGGCATACACTAAGCCCTTGGGATCATTCAGTGCATCAAACTGCTGGAAGCAAGAGTCTATTGTAAATTTTACTTAAAGTTCTCTCTGATCTCTCTGCCACATAGGGTTTTATCAGTTCCCATAAAGAGCAAGTATTAAAGGTTTATTACTTACCTGGAGTGCCTGAGATCTTTCAAAGAAGTTTCCAGATACAGATTGCCCACCTGGACCCAGAAAATATTACTCTGAGTGGAGAGGGAATCTTTCCCCGAATCTGCCTTGATCTCCCCAGGAACCTCAAAGGTACTTCTACCTGCCGTAATATTTCCCCACTGGATGACAAGATGCATTTTAGCTGCTTATTAAAAGAGTGCTGGCAGTCTGCATTATTTGTTTGGCAGTCCTCCCTTTTGTGTTANTTCCTGTGGATTGGCTTTCTCTGCAGGTGTTTGACATTTTGCCCCTCTATGGAGTGCTGCAGCCACACAGTAGCCACCAGGTATCATTCACCTTCTATGGACACTGTGACATCATTGCACAGGCTAAGGCTCTGTGCGAAGTGGAAGGAGGCCCCACCTATGAGATCATACTGAGGGGAGAGGCCTCCCTGGTCAACTACTCCTTTGACACCAAGGATATAAACTATGGATTACAGGTATTGCCAGCCATCGGGAGGAGATTTTCTGGGTTTGCCTTCAATATTGGTCAAAGTCCTTGTGCTCTCATCTCTCTTGGAACCTGCAGTCTTCATAGTCTCACCATCACCCCTGTCCTTGATCCCTAATCTGCTTCCTAACCCTGATCATCCTTCTACGGCCAACCATGTGCCAGACATTTTCACTTGTTTTTCTTATTGTAAACTCAAATTCTGCATGTTAGACCCTAAACTTTGTATCTTTATTCTCAATCCAAAAGCCCATTCCAGGCTGTTTCTTTCAGTAAGACTCCTCCTTTCTCAGCCCCTTGAGTTTACGACCTCTACGGAATTTTCCACTGCACTCTGTCCCTCGCCTCCCCACATCCTTACACCCTCCAGGGTTTGTTCCTTCATCAAGCATAATTCTTCTGAGCTGGTTTTCCTTTCCCATCACCAATGCAGTTATCACACTCCAGGATCTCATCAAGCTATGCCTAAATTACTACTCAGACTATGATGTGAATATGAATCACCTGGAGTCCTGTTCAAGGGCAGATTCTGATTCAATAGGTCCATGATGGAGCCTGAGACTCTGCATTTCTAACAAGCTCCCAGGTGATGTTGACGCTGCTGATCCACGGACCCACGGAGACAAGGGATTACAGTGAATTCCTGGTTTCTACCTATAACCCGTCTAAATATCACTGTCAGATAGATTTCCCCCAGGTTACACTTTCATGCCGTCAATCCCTGAACAGTTAACCCCAGTGGCATTTGGAAAAGCAGCATAGAGAAGAAAACATTGTTTTGTGGTCAGAAGAACTGGGAGATTATCTTACGTTTACTTCCTACTGACTGTGACTGTCNCATGCCATCAATCCCTGAACAGTTAACCCCAGTGGCATTTGGAAAAGCAGCATAGAGAAGAAAACATTGTTTTGTGGCCAGAAGAACTGGGAGATTATCTTACGTTTACTTCCTACTGACTGTGACTGTCACCTAACCTCTCAAAGTCTCAGCATCCCTCACCCATAAAATGGGAATGGGGTAGCAATTCCTGTTTCACCAAGTGGCTATGGTTTCTTTAGTGTCTGGTCAGTACTGTGCCTGGATCAGAGTATGCATTCAATCATGAGTCACTCTGTGGATCAGAGCCAGGTTCCTCCACCTGGGTAAGGGTATCCTAAGTCCCTCTATTAACTGATGCTCCCTACATATTGAACTTTATTTCTCATGATTTCCCATTATAAACCATTTATTCATTTATAGTCAGACTGGTTTACCCGCTAGCCCTAAGGCACCCTAGCCCTTCCTGCCTCCATCTTTCCTGTTGTATTATCCCTTTCATCCTCCACTCTGCCAACTCCAAACTCACACATACTGTAAGACCCAGCTCAGCTCCATCCCTCTTTTACCTTCCTCTTATACTACATTCTCTTGGCTAAACTTAAGTATAGTCTTTGCCATAATATAATATACTTTCTAAATCTTGCTTTGGAATAATTGTCAATTCTATGTCTGTACAGCTTCTCTTCCCAGTTAGAATTAGTGTTATGTACTCAGATACTGTATCTCCTACCAAATTTTAGTGAGGATTAGACTCCCCATTATATAGCCACTGCATATATTATTACTGAATTGTATGTGTACATATATGTTAATAAGTTAAAGACTGCTGAAAATCAAATTCACCCAACACCTATTGAAACTTTGGGTATCATGTTGACTAATAGAATTCTCTTTCACTCCTTATCTCCAAGGTCTTCTGGGCGATTGGTTCTGGCTCAGCTCAGAGTACTTCCTTTGAATCAGCTAGCTCTTGCCCTAGTTTGTTCTGAGAGCCCCTTAAGTGGCTTCAGTTTGTGATTATTGGACCTTTTGGATTGTGTTAGCAAAATCTCAGGAAAACACACACACACACACGTCTGGCCTATTACTCCCGTGTCTCTCTGTAAAAATAGAAACATTCACTCTAGAAAATTCTGAACTCAAATCTTATCCAAATCTTCTTAATGTAAAAAAGGTTACTTTAAGATCCTCTAATATGAATTCCTTGTGGAGAAGAAACAGAGGTCTAAGGGGGTTACTCCACTGCTGCTACTGCTAAGTTGCTTCAGTCGTGTCCGACTCTGTGCGACCCCATAGATCGCAGCCCATCAGGCTCCACCATCTCCACAGCTGTACTAAACTAAATTAGTTGTTAGAAGACCTGAGACAGAGCCAGACTCCAGGGTCCAGTGCTCCTCCCACCCAGTAGGCACCTGGTTGTGATACTAAAATGTGGACTGGCCCACATCTACCCCCTGGAGGAGGGCACGGCAACCTGCTCCAGTATTCTTGCCTGGAGAATCCCATGGACAGAGCAGCCTGGCGGGCTACAGTCCATGCGGTCTCAAAGAGTCAGACACAACTGAACCAAATTAGTTCACAGCACACACCTCGTGGAAAATGAAATACGTGTATGTGAGGCATGCGTGTCTATCCACCTTGGTCAGAATGACGGCAGAATCTCGGAGGGTGGGTGGCAGGGGAGTCACTTGTCTCCTTTTTCTCCTCTCGAGCTCTTCGACCTTGTCACAGAGAATGAAATCACTCTCAAGAACACTGGGAAAGTTGGCTTTGAGTTCAGGGTTCTGACTGACCCCCAGTCTTCACCAGACAACCTTCTACCAGGAGTGCCACTCATCCAGCCTCTCTCAGTAAGTAGCCTACGAGCCACTGATCATGGTAGGAGGGGCCCAAACTCAAACCTGTAAGCCACACCCTGGAGTTATAAAATGGTATATTAGAAAATGTAAAGTTTCCTTTTATACATTTTTATTTCTGTGTTATTTAAGACACAAGGTTTAATGACTACTAAGTGTTCTTCCTGGACTGTATATTTTATCTATTTTAAATAGCCGCTTTCTTCTCTTTTAATGCTTTTTACTTTGAATTCTTCTTTGTTTGTTAATATTAACTCACAATGTTAATATTGCATCTTTTGAAGCAGCAGCGTAGCTGTCTTTCACGAGGTTTGGTACGTTGTTTCTGCTGTGATTTGGTTCTGTGCATTTTCATGAGTGTATCTTTTTCTTGGTTATATGTTCTTTCCATCATTCTGGCTTCCCTGGTAGCTCAGCTGGTAGAGAATCTACTTGCAATGCAGGAGACCCTGGTTTGATTCCTAGGTTGGGAAGATCCCTTGGAGAAGGGATAGGCTACCCACTCCAGTTCTCGGGTTTCCATGGTGGCTCAGACAGTAAAGAATCCGCCTGTAGTGCGGGAGACCTGGGTTCGGTCCCTGGGTTGGGAAGATCCCCTGGAGGAGGGCTTGGCAGCCCACTCCAGTATTCTTGCCTGGAGAATCCCCATGGACAGAGGAGCTTGGCAGGCTCCAGTATTCTTACCTGGAGAATCCCCATGGAGAGAGGAGCCTGGTGGGTTACAGTCCATGTGGTTGCAAAGACTCAGACATGACTGAGCGACTAAGCTCACAGCTTAACCCTACTCTCTTAATTTCAGGAATTCCATCTGATTCACCACTTTCACTTGGGATTTTAATTTCTTCACTTATCACTAATCATTTTGTACATTCTTTTAAATTTTTCTAATTGCGTTATTATTGTTCCTATTTGTGTGACTGTTGACTCTCTTTCACCATCAGTGCTTTCCCTGTATGATTTGTAATGTTTGACTTGGGGCCATCTTTAGCTGCGAGTGTTCTCGCTGGGAGAGCCTCATTCACCCTGGATTGTAATGTGACGCTACCAATAGTGTTGCACTTCTTTCTGCTAGGCACCTCAAGGGGTCAGATTTTGAGTCAATACTTTGACCCAGATTAACCACAGTGACCTGTCAGTGTACATTAAGACTCCATAAGTCTGCACGACTCAGCCTTTTTCTTATCTTCATTCTCTAATTTTTCCTCAAAGAGTATACATCAGCTGTAACATCAAAAGACAATAAAATATGTTTAAAAATTATTAGAGGGCCCTTCAAAGATGACTTTTAAAGCACTTCTAAATGACTTGAATCTATAATAGCATTTTTCCTGGTTTCTATTCTAGGCCGATTTGCCTTTTCTGGTAGTTTTTTACCATAAAATTCTTCCACTTTTGATTTCTGATAACTGACCTAGAGTTTTTATTTTGTGACCTTATTCACAATTTTTAAGATTTATTATATGAAATTTGATGTATGTAGAAGATACCCATATCACATGTGTTTGACTTATAGAGCATAATAGAAAAATGAATACCCTACCTACCACCCATCTTCAAACTCAGAACATCACTAATATATTTGAAATCACTTGTGTGTTGATACATGCAGTTCAACATACTACAATCTACTCAGGCTCTTTCTGTCTCTCATACTCCTTCCGGCTACCCCCGGGCCAGACCACTAGTCTGACTTTCTTGCTTGTCATTCTCTTTGTAAAATACAGCTTTATTACTTATGTATGTGCCTTTTGGCTAAGATCAAGTGTAGTATGGGCTTCCCCGGTGGCTCACAGGTTAGCGCGTCTGCCTCTAATACGGGAGACCTGGGTTTGATCCCTGTGTTGGGAAGATCCCCTGGAGAAGGAAATGGCAACCCACTCCAGTATTCTTGCCTGGAGAATCCCATGGATGGAGGACCCTGGTGGGCTACAGTCCATGGGGTTGCAAAGAGTTGGACACGACTGAGTGACTTAGCTAACTATGTACCTTTATATCAAGTACTTTTAGCTTAACAATTTATTGAAACTTCTAAGCACCAGATATTTTTCTAGAACTTGTAGTCAAATAGTAAACAAAACATACAGATATACCTGCCCTCAGGGAGATTTCATTTTATGGGATTTTGCTTTATCTTGAGCGTTATAAAAATGTCATCAGTACCTGTAATTTGTGCAATTTTCCCCCCTAATATTTTGTTTTTAAGGCTAATCTACATTGTTGCATGTAGCTATAGTTCATTTATTTTCACTAATGTACAATACTCATTTTGTAACTACTACATGGAAAGTAGTTTTCCTTTTCCCTGTCAAAACACATTTGGGGATTCCCCCCCACCCAAGTTTCGCTGTTAAATAATTTGCTACAGATACTCTTGTACCTGTGTCCCAGCCAACATTTGGGAGAGTTTTCACAGAGAATTTTCCTAGGAGTGAAATTTTGAGGTCATAGGCTATGCATTTGTTCAACTTTATAAGGAGGTGCTAACACAGTTTTCATGGTGATTTTTCCTGTGAAAAATCTGGTGATTTCCCACCAGATGTAAATGAGTTTCTTTTGGTTCCTAGTCTCACTGAAATTTGGCAAAGTTTGCCAATCTTATGGTTAAAATTTTTTTTCATGATGATCTTAATTTTCATTTCTCTGATTACTTATGAGAATAAGCAGCTTTCACTGTGCTGACTTGCTGTTCCGGCTTCCTCTTTTGTGAAATGCCTGGCCATATATGCTTCCTATTTTTCTCTTGTCTGTCCTTTTCTCACATCTGCATAGGAATGAATCTTGGGTGAGGAGTGTGAGTGGACACTATGGCATACACTAAGCCCTTGGGATCATTCAGTGCATCAAACTGCTGGAAGCAAGAGTCTATTGTAAATTTTACTTAAAGTTCTCTCTGATCTCTCTGCCACATAGGGTTTTATCAGTTCCCATAAAGAGCAAGTATTAAAGGTTTATTACTTACCTGGAGTGCCTGAGATCTTTCAAAGAAGTTTCCAGATACAGATTGCCCACCTGGACCCAGAAAATATTACTCTGAGTGGAGAGGGAATCTTTCCCCGAATCTGCCTTGATCTCCCCAGGAACCTCAAAGGTACTTCTACCTGCCGTAATATTTCCCCACTGGATGACAAGGTGCATTTTAGCTGCTTATTAAAAGAGTGCTGGCAGTCTGCATTATTTGTTTGGCAGTCCTCCCTTTTGTGTTATTCCTCAGTTGCAAAACACATCAAGAGTTGAAATTGACTGGATGACCTGAGACGAGTGCAACAAGATATCCATGACAGTCCCAAATTAAGACATTTGGCCAATTTCGCCATTATTAAATTACAGAGTGATCAGGACTTCGTACTTCCAAATGCCTTTTCTTCCATGGCATGTTCCTTCCAGCTGCACTCTCTCCCTGAGTTGTCACTCATGGTTGGCCATTGAGAAGGTTATGGCTAATTTTACTGCAAGGAGTACAATTCTCAAAATATAAACTGTAAAGAGAAGCAACCAAGGTTCCAAGCCCTTATGCTGGCATTACTCAGTTTGGGCTAATTTAGACTGTTATTTATTTATTTATTTTTTAGACTGTTATTAATTGTCTGCCCACATCCCTAGCCAAGGCTTTTCTGGGCAACATCCAGCTCCTGGAGCCATCACTCTGTACCAGAGTATTTCTGTCTTAGCAGATTCTGAAGCTCAACTAAGCAGCTTTCTGAGCCATGAACTGACTCTGCCTCTTTCTTACTGACATGGGCTGCAGGATGAGGAGTCAAGAGAAATTTCCCAGTCTTCAAGCTCCTTGAAATCCACATTACCTAGGCAGCTTCAGACTAAGCTCTCCCACCTCAGCCTTTCCTCCTACCCCTCTCCCCATAGTCACTAACTCACGTGTTGATTCATTATACCCCGACTGTCTGCTTCCTGAAAATATGAACACAAATATTAGTAAATCTCAGACCATGTTACTCTCTACCATCTAGAGTTCCAACCAGACATAGGTTAGTCCAGCTCCACATACAATTTTAAGAAGGAAATCCTTTGCCTCATGGCTGAAAACTGGATGCCAGTCTGGCCTCTTTATGGCAGTACACATGTTTAACCAATACAGAGCTTTAAAATAATTTATTTTTATTATTATTATTTTTTTTTAGAGCTTCCATTTTACTTTATTTTACTTTACAGTACTCTATTGGTTTTGGCATACATTGACATGAATCTGCCACGGGTGTACATGAACTCCCAATTTAAAATAATTGGGAGTGTTAGTTGGGTTTCCTCTGCTCCAGTTCACCACAGCCTCAGCACTTCCTATGATTTCATGGAAGGCATTTTAATTATTTTGTCCACTTGGGCATTTGAATGTGTGCTGGCTTACTGGTGAACTTGGGTGTCTGACATTTCTCCGGCCGTTGCCCAACCTCCCTGATTCGAGGTGGGGGACTGTAGCTTATTTAGTTGTAGTTAAAGCACCTTGAATCAAATATATCCTTTTAGTTAATAAACAATCAACAAATACGAAGACCAACCTAAGGGTGACCGTCCATCTGGGCTTGTCCAACACGGAGAGGCTTCCCAAGTGGTGTGGCCGTCTGTGCTTAGACTGGAAAAAGATCACGTAAGCCGGGATCCAGTTGGTCACCCCACAGCTGACTCAGGATGTTACTGCCATAAAGTTCTTGAGAACTAGATGGTAGCTCACTAAAGCATAATGTTATAAACATCGGCGAGGTCTCTGGTACAAAATATCCCCTGAAGCAGAGAAAACCTGGTAGGCAAGGCATCACAAAGTTCACTTCCCTTCTCATTTTATTGACCCCGAGCTTAGAATCTATGTTTTAGGCATAATTCATATATTTCTAGCCATCCAGATTTACTTCTAATTCCAATCCCCACAGGATGTGAAAAATATGAAACCTTCTTAAATCAGGCCAGAAAAAACCTAGAGAAAGAGTGCAATAAATGTGAAACGCTTTATCACTTAGAGACACCGGAGGAGAATGTGCCTGACGATGATCCTTCTGAGGTAAGATTGGCCTCACTCTGCACAAGAACTAGATTCACAGGAAGCTGCAAGGAAAAAAAAAGTTTTTCCCAATGGTAGCATCTTATGTAACTATAGAACCATATAGAAACTAGAAAACTGACATTGGTACAAACCACAGAGCTTATTCAGATCTCATCCGTTTTATATGTACTCGTGTGTCTGTCTGTCTGCATGTGTATGTATATCTGTATGTGTGTATGATTCTACCCACTTTTTCCATGTATAGCTTTGTGTAAACACCACCACAATTAAAACACAGAAGTGTTTCATCTCCTAAGTATCCCTTGTGCTTGTTAAGGGAAAATAGAAATACAAACAAACTCTCTTTCCAACCCACAAAATCTCTCCACAAAGAAAGAATCCAGCTTTATTATTGATAAGCATTAAAGTAGAAAGTGCTCCATGTTTCTGCTAGTCTGCTAAGAGATTGCAAAGACAGAAAGAAATCTCAGTCTTTCATGGAGCCAAGCAGATACAATCCCACTATATATAACCCATTATATGCATGTTCTCAAAGTAAACAGTAACTAGTCCTTAAGAACTATAACTAGTCCTCGGATAAGAGAACTAGACAGCACCATTTGTCACACTTAGTTCATGCTGAACTCACATGGTAACCGCNGGCAGGAGAAGGGGATGACAGAGGATGAGATGGTTGGATGGCATCACGGACTCAATGGACATGAGTTTGAGTGAGCTCCAGGAGTTGGTGATGGACAGGGAGGCCTGGTGTGCTGGGTCGCAAAGAGTCGGACATGACTGAGCGTCTTAACTGAACTGATAAGGTTTTGAGGGTACTCTATACCAATGGAGGTTCCACTAGAGAAATAATCTCATACCAAGGAGTTTACATTTGTCTTAAACATGTATGAAAATTGTGTGACTCAGGTCATTAAAATAGACACATACATTGGAGACTTTATATTTTTCTCCAGTACTGGTGATGAATTCCCCTTGTGATTAGCAGTTTACCTTGCAAAACAGCCGGAAGTCTGAGGGACTGCAGTTAGCTGACTAATGAAGAAAGTAGAGAGATGATTTGTGAGCTTACTTTAAAAAATCCCCAGACTTATTCTGAAATATTTATAGGCTCATGGGAAAAGGCAGAAATAGCGNAGCAGTTTACCTTGCAAAACAGCCGGAAGTCTGAGGGACTGCAGTTAGCTGACTAATGAAGAAAGTAGAGAGATGATTTGTGAGCTTACTTTAAAAAATCCCCAGACTTATTCTGAAATATTTATAGGCTCATGGGAAAAGACAGAAATAGCGTATAAAGCATATACTTTATCCGCTGTGAGCTTATTTTATAAGCAACCATTAAAAAAGATAAATTAATTGTATATATTCACATAATAAGGCAAACAGCCTTTGGCTCAAGACATTTTAGTTATCTGTGTTTGGTTTTACAAGATTCCAAAGGACTAAGTCTAAAAGGTCACACAACTCACACTCACATCAGTGTTTCCTAAAAGGCAGGGCCATTCAGGAGATGACTATCCCATTTCAGAGCATCTAATTGAATTACCAACACAAAAACCAGGCAAAACTCTACAATCGTGGCTCACAGCCACACAGGAAAGCCAGTTTGGGGCACTGCTCAAGTGGAGTAACGATTGTTTATTTTCCTGTCCGCAAGATAAATCATCTTCATTGAAACTGGTGTTTTCTTTGTTTCTTCCTAAGGGGGTGTATAAAAAAAAGATAGCGCTCCTTAGACTCTTGAATAATACACAACTGACCTTGGACATTTTGCCTGCAAGCTTTGGCTCACGAAACGATAAATCTGCCCATAGCATACTTTCACCAGCTTCTCATCCTTTAGACCTGGGGGGTGCCTGGGCATGTCAGGGGATGTGTGCAGATGAAGGTGTTATCTTATTCACCTCAGCCAAGGTAGACCTCAACTACAAGACAATAAATTCCTTACATTTCTCACACCTGAGTAGGGGGCAAAGGTGAAGGCAGAATCCTGAAAATGCTTACTTGGACCAGACAGCTGCACCAAGGACATCTGTATGTCTTTTAAAAGGCTTTTATTAACATTATGGCAGAGGCCTGATCATCGGCATCCAGCGAGTAATCTAAGTCTCTTTACATTCCTGACAAACCACATCATCGTGCAGATTAGATTTGAGTTATGGGGGAGATCTGGGAAGTGCAGTAAGGAAGACCTCCTATTTAAGAATGATCTCTCTTGTCCTCCTGTCTCTCTACGCCTCCCAGACACATACTAGAGGTGGAACAGAATAAAATCATGTGAGGGAAGGTGATCATTAATAACCAAATGGGCTCCACAGAGCCAAAGCTTTGTTCTGCCTGTGTGTGTTCAGACTCACTCCGTCACCTGTAGATCATGTGTTTTTCTGGTATCACTCAATGTGCATTTCAATAAGAAAAAATGTTTTACATAGTACTCTGAAAAATTTTAATCCTAATTGTTGTCAAGAATGAAGAGTAATGAAAACAGTTACCATATGTAGGACATTTATTATGTGTCTGACCTATGTTCTTTGTGTATGTGTGTGAGAGAGAGAGAGAGAGAGAAAACAAGAGAGAAGAAGAGACAGGTGGGAGGGAACAGTGCATGTAACAATACNTCTCTTTTGCTGTCTTGCATGCAGGGTCCTCATTACCATCTTTCTAAATTCCATATATATGTGTTAGTATACTGTATTGGTGTTTTTCTTTCTGGCTTACTTCACTCTGTATAATTGGTTCCAGTTTCATCCATCTTATTAGAACTGATTCAAATGTATTCTTTTTAATGGCTGAGTAATACTCCATTGTGTATATGTACCACAGCTTTCTTATCCATTCATCTGCTGATGGACATCTAGGTTGTTTCCATGTCCTGGCTATTATAAACAGTGCTGCGATGAACATTAGGGTACACGTGTCTCTTTCTATTCTGGTTTCCTCAGTGTGTATGCCCAGCAGTGGGATTGCTGGGTCATAATCCTAAATCTCTCAACTTTACTACTGCAGGTAATAGAAGGTATTAAGAAAGATTTCTTTCCTTAAGATGGACTTTTGCATATCTATGGATTTGAGTTATTTATGTAATTTCTCTTCTTCTCTGTGCTCTATTCATGATGACTGGAAAATTGGTTTACTAATCAATTTGAAATCTTTGTGATTAAAGTATAAAGTGACTATAATGAAGTTAAAACACAATTGAATATTTTTAGAAGAGAAATAACTCTTTTTAACTGCCTAGTTTCAATTTCTCAAAACCTCATCATCCATCTCTAAAACTTAAATACTGTTTATAATTGTCATCATTTGGACAGAATCTCATGTAATATGAAGGACTTAAATATTCTCAAGCAATGAGTTGAGTTATAAATAATCACTCAAAATAACTGGCAAGAGGTTACTGGACATTTTAATGCATAGATAATAATCAAGTGAAAGGAAAAAAGAATGGATGCATGAAAACTGTCAACAGCTGAAAGACATCTGGGCAAAATCCAAAAAAATTGCTTGTTCTTGCAAATTATTATAATTTATAAATACGATTTTAACTCACCTTTCTTTGGTACAGTGCTTGTTTGTTTTTATATGGGCACTTGCTTTCTCTAAAAAGTTAAGTAAACTGTAGACCTTTGTCTATTAGTTTTATAAATATTCACATTACAACTTCAAGCAAATCAGAAAAAAAGACCCATTCAATTTTGTGAACAAAAAAAATTTTTTTGGTCATGCCCCATGGCATGGATCTTAGTTCCCCAACCAGCGATTGAATCCATGCCCCCTGCATTGGAAGCAGAGTCTTAACTACTAGACCACTAGGAAAGTCCCTAGAGTCAGATCTTAAATACACGCTGGGTCTTCTAAGTTCACAATCNAATTTTTTTGGTCATGCCCCATGGCATGGATCTTAGTTCCCCAACCAGCGATTGAATCCATGCCCCCTGCATTGGAAGCAGAGTCTTAACTACTAGACCACTAGGAAAGTCCCTAGAGTCAGATCTTAAATACACGCTGGGTCTTCTAAGTTCACAGTCTTAACAGAGAAAAGTCAGCGGCTGATATTACTACCTGGAATGAGAGAACGATCAGTTAGAGTCGTGTACGCCATAACCCACATCCACAAAATGCCATAAAACAGTCATTCTTCACCACTCCATCATCCACAGAAAACACGGCAGAATGCATGTTTATTCCCTCTGGAGACAAAAGATAAGTTATATCCAAATAGTGTGTGAGCACCACAAGGAAACTTTTAAATTGGCCACATGACATAGTGTGAAATTAAGGAAAGCCAAACTTTACTCTCTGTATCCTTTGTGGTCTTAACACTTCTAAATAAAGGGCACAGATCAAGGCATTGACTACAGAAAAGTCTGTTTTCATTCATTAAACATTAATATGCCTTTCAAGGTTGGAGAGACTTTCAACACAAACAACACAGATAGGATCACGTCTACTTCTTACAAACAAAGCTGATGAGGACGGCTCAGCAAGTCGCACAACACACACACCTGCAGTGAAGACAAAGGGAAAATAACTCAAGTTTTTCCCCACAGGGAAAAAGTGAACTTTTTTCCCTTGCTGAGTCTGTGGTGTCTAGATTGATGTTTACAATTACTTTGTGTCTCAGGAGATGAAAGGAAGAGGTGCCTGGAGTAATTGCTATCTGGAGCCAAATCTTATTTACTCACGTGTACCTGGACTATCAGTCAAGTAGGCGTTGTAGCTCTAAGATGTTTGCTTAGAAATGAATAAAAAAAAAAAAAACAAAACACCAAAAACTTTATGCCGTCTTTTGGTTCAGTGCTGCAAACAATACAAAGGAACCTCCCTAAATTATTTCCAACTCAGATCTCTCTGCTGGCTTTGGACCTTGATAACCAGCTGTCTACACAGTCCCATGCCATGAGCACCTCCAGGCAAACTCGCAGTAGACTCACCATCACTGCCCCGCCCCTGGTGGAGCAAATCAACCTCTCTCTGTCACTGCCACTATCCTAGATGCAGCCGGCACCACCCACCACTGAACCCCTCTAGCAGCCACTCAGCCAGGTTCTTAACCAGAAGCCATCCACCAGAGAAAATCTCATCATGGTAATGCCTTTGCAGAAAGCCTGTCAAGTGTTTCAGTGCTCTTAGGACTGAAAACAGGCTTTTTTATTTTAAATATTTTACTTTATATTGGCATATAGCTGGAAGAAATACCAACAACCTCAGATATGCAGGTGATAACACTCTGATGTCAGAAACTGAAGAGGAACTAAAGAGCCTCCTGATGAGGGTGAAAGAGAGCTGGCTTAAAACTCAGCACTCAAAAAACTAAGATCATGGCATCCAGTCCCATCATTTCATGTTAATAGATGGGGGAAACAATGGAAGCAGTGACAAATTTTCTTTTCCTGCCTTCCAAAGTCACTGTGGACCATGACTGTGGAGTCATGAAATTAAAAGATGCTTGCTCCTTGTAAGGAAAGCTATGACAAGCCTTAGCTGCTACTGCTGCTAAGTTGCTTCAGCCGTGTCCGACTCTGTGCGGCCCCATAGACGGCGGCCCACCAGGCTGCCCCATCCTAGACAGAGTATTAAAAAACAGAGACGTTACTTTGCCGACAAAGATCCATCCAGTCAAAGCGATGGTTTTTCGAATGATCGTGTATGGATGTGAGAGCTGGGCCATAAAGAAGGTTGAATGTTGAAGAATTGATGCTTTCACATAGTGGTGCTGGAGAAGACTCTTGAGAGCCCTTTGGACAGCAAAGAGATCAAACCAATTAATACCAAAGGAAATCAACCTTGAATATTCTTTGGAAGGACTGATGCTGAAGCTGAAGCTCCAGTACTTTGGCCATGCGAAGAACTGACTTACTGGAAAAGACCCTGATGCAGGGAAAGGAGAAAGGGCGGCAGAGGATGAAATGATTAGAGAGCATCATCGACTCAATGGGCATGAATCTGAGCAAACTCCGGAAGACAGTGAAGGACAGGAAAGCGGGCGTGCTGCAGTCCACAGGGTCACAGAGTAGGACACGGCTTAGTGACTGGTCAACAGCCAGCTAACAATGCTGTGATAGTTTCAGGTGGACAGCAGAGAGACTCAGCCATGCATATACACGTGTCCGTTCTCTACCAAACTCCTCTCCCATCCAGGCTGCCACACAACACTGGGCAGAGTTCCCTGTGCTATATAATAGGATCTTGCTGGTTATTCATTTTACATATAGCAGTGTATACGTGTCCATCCCAAACTCCCTAATCATCTTCTCATTAATTAAAAACACTGGTTTGTAAAACACTAAACATTTGGTTTTAAAAACGTTTGCCTTTTAAACTGCATTTTGGCCTCCTTTCTGTCCAATCATCCAGTGTCTTGAATGTCAGATGTGGCAAGCCCAGTCTTCACTATGATATCCCCATCGCCTTGACCACTCTTCACTCCTCCTCACTGGGATAACTCTTGCTCCTCTCGGGTTTCAGTTTAGAAGTCACTTGTGCCAGGGAGTCTCCTGTCTTCTCCATCAGAGCCCTCCCTCCCTTCCTCCAGCCACTGCAGGCTTGCATCTCCCATAGACTCTGAGCTCTCTAAGGGGAAGAATTCAACCTCCTTTATTCACTGGTGTTTTCCTAGCAATGCCTGGCCATAGGTTGCTCAATTAACCTTTGTGGAATGAATGAATATCTTGTAAAATAGGACCACTGATTTGCCAGAGCAAATGAAATACAGGAAGTCCCCTACATATGAACCTTCAAGTTGCGAACTTTCGAAGGTGCGAACATGCATTTGTATGTCCAAACACAAAAGTTAGCTCACATGTCTGCATTGCCATGTGTGTGCATCCTCTACAAGTGGTTGTGCTTTCGTGTACTTTATTATACAGTACTATATAGAGCGGGCTTTCCAGGTGGCTCAGTGGTAATGAATCAGCCTGCCAGTGCAGGAGATACAGGTTCGATCTCTGGGTAGGGGGAGATTCCTTGGATGATGAAATGATAACCCACTCCAGTATTCTTGCCTGGGAAATCTTATGGACAGAGGAGCCTGGCAGGCTACAGTCCATGGGGTCATAAAAGAGTCAGACATGACCGAGCAACTAAGCATGCATACACGCACTGTGTAGAGTACAGTCATATAATATCTTTATTTTGAACCCAGAATGTCCTGAAGCAGGTGTAAAGGCAGCAGTAATGTAGCTGATATTACTGTACCATAAGATTAAAAATGTTTTCTTCTGGAAATTGAACTGCCATATGACCCAGTATGCCCAAACACACTGAGGAAACTAGAATTGAAAGAGACACGTGTACCCCAATGTTCATTGCAGCACTGTTTATAATAGCCAGGACATGGAAGCAACCTAGATGTCTATCAGCAGACGAATGGATAAGAAAGCTGTGGTACATATACACAATGGAATATTACTCAGCCATTAAAAAGAATACATTTGAGTCAGTTCTAATGAGGTGGATGAAACTGGAGCCTATTATACAGGGTGAAGTAAGCCAGAAAGAAAAACAATATAGTATACTAACGCATATATATGGAATTTAGGAAGATGGTAATGACAATCCTATATGCGAGACAGCAAAAGAGACACAGATGTATAGAACAGCTTTTGGACTCTGTGCGAGAAAGCAAGGGTGGGAAAATAAATAAATAGAAATGTTTTCTTAATTTTTTGTGTTTGTGCTTTGTTTATATTATTAACTTATTATAGCCCAGTTACAGTTATAAACCTATTATAGTACTATATGGCAAATTGTGTTAGTTGGGTGAAAAGTGTTATTTGCTCAGTCATGTCTGACTCTTTGGGACACCATGGACTGTAGCCCACCAGGCTCCTCTGTCCACAGAATTTTCCAGGCAAGAAAAATTTTCAGGGTTGCCATTTCCTTCTCCAGAGGATCTTCCTAACCCAGGGGTTGAACCCATGCTTCCTGTGTTGCAGGTGACTTCTTTACCGTGTGAGCCATCACTGCTTACCAAGGTGAACTTTGTTGGACTTAGGAACGAACTGGACTCACCAGTGTGCTGTCAGAATGGAATCGTTCGTGTGTAGGGAACGACTGTGTGTCTTAGTGGTGGGTGAGTTAGAAGACCACAGTCCTCAGCAGCAGGCAGTGGGGGTTACAAAGCCTCAGGAGGATGAAGAAGTTGTCTTTGCACTAAAATGACCGTGGAGGGCAGCCACTTGAATCTGGAGCAAGCCCGCAGGGGCGAGGGAAAGCCACTGCCATGAACTCCAAGAGATTTTTTTACTTTCACTTTAAAAATACTTAGCCTGCAGGCTTTTCCAGGTTAGATGTGCGTCCGATTTATCCAAGGAGATTTAAAGATACCAAGGCTCGGTCTCACCTTCCAATTATCGAATCAGAATTTCCGGTGGGTGACCCCTAGGCACCAGCACTGTCTCTTTTTCTTCCTCATTTTTCAGTGGACTATATTTTTTAGAGTAGTTTTCAGTTCACAGCAAAATTGTGCAGGAGGTACAGAGATTTACATATAGCCCCCATTCCATCCATGCATCGCACCAGCGTTTTTGAAAACCTCTACAGGTCTCAGCAATCTGCAGGTTGTTTTTGCTTATGTCAGTGTTTTAGCAAACAGTGATTCGTGGTTAGATACAACACTATCTTACTTCATCCTTATGAGGTATGTGAGCCACCCTATGAGGTATGTGAGTCCTGTTTTCACAGACAAGGAAACTAAGGATTAGGGAAATCAAGACATCTGCCTAAAACCACACATCAGGGAAACAGTGGATTACGATCCATACCAAGAAAAGTTGTGTGTCCTTGTGTCTATACTCAGTTGATTCAGTCCTGTTCGACTCTTTGCGACCCTGTGGACTGTAGCCTGCTGAGCTCCTCCATCCCATGGAATCCTTCAGGCAAGAATACTGGAGTGGGTCGCCATGCCCTCCTCCAGGGGATCTTCCCGACCCAGGGAGCAACCCCGCGTCTTTGTCTCTTGCATTGACAGGTGGATTCTTTACCACGGAGACACCTGGGAAGCCCTGTGTGCCCTTAAGCTAACTAACTTCAAGGCAAGAGAGAGGTCATAGTATAAAAGGTGGTCACAAGATTTTAATGGACATAACGTTCACCCCACATTTCAATAAATGGGAGTTTATCATACAGAAATGTTAACATAAATGTACAAAAATACATACACAGGTACATGTTGTACTTCATTTATACTAGGGCACAACTGAAAACAAGCGCAAAATCCCCCAGAAGGAGACTGATTGCATTAAGTTCATTCATAAACTGAAACACCAGGCTAGGAAGCTGATTTTTTTCCTTTCCTTTTTTAAAGGTATATATGTATGTATAAAAGCTAGTAACACACTGACGTCTGGTTAAAGACAGTTTTGTGATTTTATACCCTCTACTTGGCTTCATCAGCAGTAATGAGAGATTAAAAATGAAAGACAGAATGACATTTCTTTTTGGTAGCTTTGAAGATGTTCACTATCATTATTATACTTGATAAGGAATGGGACAGCTGTGCTCAAAAGAAGGTAAGCATTTCTGTGAACTAAAAATGTAACAGAACAACAGGACTTCATAGTGGTGAGTGGAGCCAAAAGTGAATGCTTCTGCTGGTATTTTAAGGCTGTGAACCAATACTGGAATCAAAGAAACCAAATAAAAACAGAATTCAAGGGCAAAATATAGATATTTTCAGCAATCAAAGACAAAGGTTTTACTCACCTATAGATACACATTGGGAAATTGCTAAAACTACAGAAAAAAATCAAAGAGAAGAACTGAATGAAAGAGACTTGGCTGAACAACTGATAAAATATGCTGGTAAATCCAACTAGTTATTGCAAGCATAAATGATCATCATAAATGATATTTTCAACTTAATGCTGAAACTGAAACTTGAAACAACAGAGAGGAAGTTACAAATGGAGGAGTTCAGTGGGCCTCTAAACCCTTCCATGTCCTTGTCTTTTTCAAGACAGTAAACTTGGTAGGCAGATAGTAAATTTGATCTTCATTAAAATTATGATTTGCCACCAATAGGACAGAAACCAGCAGAAGATAACAGTCACAAAGGATACAGAAAACTTTCTTGACAAAAGAAGAAGCTGTAAAGAAAAAATCCATACAGACAGATGCCAAATAAAAAGCACAAATATATTACTTAATTAGATACTGTAATTTCTCATTTAAAACCAATAGACTGGATTAAAGAAAAAAAAAGACTTATAAACATAGTTGTAAACAAAACTGGAGGAAAATCGGTAAAATAAAAGGATGCAAGAAGGCTATATGAAGCCAATAAGGAAAAAGCAAGGTGATATAGAATATATATAGAATATATATCAAACTGCTGACTCGCTATTTCCTAGAGATGGGATTAGGAGGAAATTATACCTCCTTTGCTATGCGTTTCTTCCACACACTAATTTGCTACAGTTTACTTTTTTTTTTTTTCCCCAAGTAGCATGTATTACTTTTGTAAATAGGAAGAAAAACAAAATCAGGTTAACCTCCTTCTATAAATAACGTGTTTTAAAAAAACTAGTGTTAAATAATTTTGACTGGGCCTTTCTGTGCTTGTCTTTTAAAAAATACATAAACATCCTGAAGAAGGACTTCATATTTAGTCTTTAACAAGCATTTTCAAAATTCCTGTTGGAAAAATAAAGTTCAAATATAGGTTTAGTATGTATCAGTTTAAAGGCATGTTTTGACATTTCTTTCCCTTGCCAACTATAATTGCCTCAGAAAGAAGAAAGAAAAGACAGGACATGTCTAAAAATGCTTATAACTTAAGGACTGAGTCTTTCCAAGATTTCAGCTGAGAATATGTGGGGAGCTTTTCTCCAGGAAAGACAATGTTATCAGAGATCCTACTGTCAATCTGGTTTTACTCCCGAACTCCGATTTTGTCATTTTCAGGGTTGCTATAAGTTTAAAATAAAATTTAAATGTCAAGGTCATTAGAGTTTTCTACCATCCAGTAGCCTGTGAAGAAGGCTTCCTGAATATTATTTATTCAACAAACACTGTTGAGAACCCACGTCTAGAAGAGTGTTTTTAAGACTTTTAATATTTGTTTCATATAAACAAGGGACAGGAAGGAAAGCTGATCATAACTCACTAATTGATTTCTCAACTCAGATTCAATGTACAATTCCCTAACCACTATTCTTTATGGCATCTAAAACCTAATATAAGATCAACGCTAGAGAAATAAGATATTTTGCATATGTGAAGAAGATATTTACTATCTCACATGTGTAACAGAAGAAAGATCTGAAAACAACTTAAATGCTCATCAGTAGGGAATTTTTAAAACACATTCCAGCGACACTGTGAAATATTGTATAGCCATTGAAAAGAATTAGCCGGGTTTATGGGTACCATCATAAAGTTTTTCATGATATACTGTTATGTGAAGTAAGTATAACATAAAATAATATTCATAACATGGTCTGACTCTTTGTGATACCATGGACTGTAGCCCACCAGGCTCATCTGTCCACTGAATTCTCCAGGCAAGGATATTAGAGTGGGTTGCTATCCCCCTTCTCCAGGGGATCTTCCCAATCCAGGGACCAAACCTGGGTCTCCCGCACTGCAAGCAGATTCTTTTATCATCTGAATGAGCAAGGGGAGGACAAGTAAAATAGCAAACATTGAGTATTTTTCAGTTCAGTTCAGTTCAGTTGTTCAGTCGTGTCCGACTCTTTGCGACCCCATGAATTGCAGCACGCCAGGCCTCCCTGTCCATCACCAACTCCCGGAGTTCACTCAAACTCACGTCCATGAGTATTTTTAGTGTACCTGAATTGTTTTAAGCACTAATAACCCTTTGAGGTAGGTTTGTTATCATCTCTACCATACAGATACAGATACAGAAACTGAAGTCCAGGAATTCAAGATCAATAGCCAGTAAGTGAGAAGGAAGACAGACTGTCTCCCATATTCTAGGAAATATGTACTCGTTGCTTCTTTGCTATAACAACAATTAATTCTAGTCAAAGTCAAAAGAAATGTGTGCATGTGACTGTGTATACAGAAAAGCCACACATGGTACTCAAGTGACCTCAAGGGAGACGGATGGGTTTGACAAGGGAGCTAAGACCACTGCCATTTAGTTGATATACTTCTATTTGGCTCTCATGCAATAATTTTGTAATAAAAATATTAATACTAAGCAAGAGTTAATCTGTATACCATACCTCCATGAAACAGCCTCAAAATATTAAATCTACTATTTCTTAAAATATTAGATTTAAGAAAGTATTTATGACAAAGCAGAGAGTTTCTTCTCTCTTGTTAAGATCTGAAACATTTTTAACTCTTAACAGATTCTGGCCTCTTAATCACCTTGCTGCAGTATTTTGCAGTGCTGTGGAGGAGTGTGCTTTCCAGGGAACTGAGTAGTTATTGTGCTTTTCAAAAAATCACTATCTAAGAGTTTGCAAAGCCCTACAGAGTTGGTGTCTTTCCAGTTTCACATATAACCTCCTCCCAGTTGACAGTCAAGCAAGTCCAGCCAGCTCACACATCTCACGTCGCACTTTTCACACTCTATTCACTCACTCACTCACTCCTCTCCCTCATTAGGCAGAGACACCCCCAAAGACAGAAATCAAGTATTGTTCATCCGTAATCATCTGTAAACTCCAATGAGAAGCACAGAGCCTGACACATGAGATTTAAAAAAAAAAAAAAAGTGTGCAGACTGCTTCCAGTGTTACCAGTACAAATCATCACATTTAGGGCTTCCCTGGTGGTCCAGTGGCTAAGAATCTGCCTTTCAGTTCAGGGGACACTGGTTCGATCCCTGGTCTGGGAAGATCCCACATACCTCGGGGCAACTAAGCCTGTGGGCTAACAATGAGTGCGCTCCTGTGCTGCAGCTACTGAAGTCTGCATGCCTTAGAGCCTGCGCTCCACAGCAAGAAAAGCCACTCAAAGGAGACGAGCCACCACAACTAAAGAGGAGGCCTAGCTTGCTGCAACTAGAGAACCCAAGGAAGGCCCAGCACAGCCGAAATAAATTATAAACTAATAAATAAAAATAAAAATAAACACAAAGTAATCATTATGTTTCTAAATCTCATCTTGTGAAAACACACCAGTAAATATTACAGTTAGTGTAAGAGTAATATTATGATGCAATCGTTACTTTTGCTGAGTGTCTGCCTCTTTAGGTCACATTAGAATCTTGTTATTTTAACCTATGGTGCTCCCAACAGCCTATAGGTTAACAGGCTTCTAAAGTCATTGTTTTTATCTGCTGTTTACAAACCAAATGAAATGTAGACTTAGATTAAATAATTATCTTAAGGTTACATGGCATGGATATAGCAGATGCAGGATTCAAGCCTAAGTCTCTAAGGCTGCAAAAGCTGTGTTTCTTTTCATGATGTAGTGCTGTCTCTGAAAATGATTAAATAATGGAAAAGTTTGCACTTTAAGAAATTTTTTTAAAAAGAAGCTTAATGAGAGTCTGTAAAGACAGAGCCGGAATATTCCATGTAAGAGAAAAATTAGAATATGTTATAGATCAATATTCTCAGTTATGAAGAAAAAGGTCTTTTATTAAAAATAAAAACAAGATGAAACCTTTATAGAAAGGAAAGAAAACTAAGGTGTCACATTATGCTTAATTTCTCCATTCCTTTAAAATTGTTGCTGCTCCCCAAGGCATGTACATTTTTATTCCTGCTGACTAAAGAGAATTTCATGAGTAAGATTTCAGAATCCATAGAGACTTTGACATCAGGATGATTTGTGTGGGAATCACAACAGCTGAACGGAGAAAGAGTAAGGCCAACATGGTGTCGAAACAGTCTGTGTGAGGTCTCAGGAATAAAGGCATGAGGCTGACACTGGAAAAGGAAATAACCTTGACCACAGACTGTTCAATAATTGACACTTGAAAGACGCCTGCAGGCAGCAAAGAAAGGGATTCTAGAAAAAATAGCTAAAGCCATTCCATTTCCAGCTGAGACAATGGGCTCCTTTTTTGTAAGAATCCTCCTTCCCGGTTTTTCCCTGTATTACTCAGTAGCAGTGGGTGATTCTGTTCTATTGCTTCTTAGTGTAGAACCTCAAAAGTGGTCCAGGACTCTTCCATCCTCTTGTAGTGTGATGAGGGAAAAAAAAAGAAGCTCTTCTACAAGCCATGAGTGAACCCCCTTTCAGTCATTTCAGAAATGCCTGCCACAGGGGAAATCACCCTCTTTGGTTCTTAGATTTCTGGTCTGCAATATGGAGAAAATCCAGCCCAGCTGTGCAAAGTCAAGTCACTAAGCTTTCGGGTCTCTGCACATCCCTTTCCTGGCCTTCTCAGATTGGTGCTTTTTTTGTCGATAATGATACTAGTTGGCAGCTATTTCTCTCATTTAACATCCATGTGACCTGTTTATGCTGACTATCCCCATTCTTTATTGCAAGGAAAACAGTTGCTTCCTCTCAAGGAAAAATAGGAGTCAGAAAATCATTCTTTCTTATAAATGGTTTGCACAGTAAGGAGAAACCATAAACCCAGAAGATAAAAATATAGACATTATGATTTTCAAACTATTTCTCATATTCAGATAAAATTTACTCAGTAATATATCTGGGTCCCAAGATAATATCGCATTTCACCCTTTCAACTTGTGCTTTGTCTTAATTTATAGAGAAGAGCTGTCTGATATTTTTAGAAAGTGAGATTAAAAAAATAAAGCCATATAACTTCTTGGGGTAAAAGGAAGAGCTTCAAGTGTCTGGGGGCTTAGGAAGCATTTGGCCTGGCTGGTATGCTACTTGGGGTGAGGAGATGGAGGAAAAGGGAAAACAGAAGGCATCAGACAGGGACTTCCCTGGTGGTCCAGTGGTGAAAATTCTGAACTCTCAGTGCAGGGGACCCAGGTTCAGTCCCTGGTCAGGAAACTAGATCCCACATGCCACAACTAAGAACCAGGGCAGTCAAATAAATACACATAAAAAAGAAGGCAACGGCAGGTCACGTGTGCTATGCCAAGGGGCTGGAAGCTTACCCTAGAAGTTATCCCATGACAAGTGGGTTCAGTTTCAAGAAGGGGAAGGATGTGATGAAACATGCATGTACAGGGTCTGGAGGATGGATACCCATGGCAGGTGGGCAAACTGGAAGGAGAGAGACTAGTTAGCAATCCCAGGAATTTAGGCCAGATAATGAAGCTGGCTGGGTGCTTCCCCAGTGGCTCAGCAGTAAAGAATCCGCCTGCAATGCAAGAGCCTCAGGTTTGATCCCTGAGTCAGGAAGATCCACTGGAGGAGGGCATGGGAACCCACTCCAGTATTCTTGCCTGGAGAATTCCACGGACAGAGGAGCTTGACGGGCTACAGTCCATGGGGTCACAAAGAGTCGGATGACTGAAGCAACCTGGCACGCCATGCATGCACGTGAAGCCAGCTAGCACAAGATGGTAGCAGTTCTGATGGGTGTAAAAGGCGGCAAACGTATCACACTTGCAGGTATAAAGGAAACAGAATCAAGGATTTGGGGTGGAGAGTGGAAGAAGAAAGTCTAGTCATTAGTAGGACTAGTCATCAAGATTAAAAATTCAGGAGGAGGGACTTCCCTGGTGGTCCAGTGGCTAAGACTCCACATTCCCCATGCAGGGTCCCAGGTTCAATCCCCGGTCAGGGAACTAGATCCCACACGCCAGCAACTAAAGAGCCCGCGTGCCATGACTAAGACTTGGTGTAGTCAAATCAATAAATAGTAAATAAAGTAATTAAAAAAATACAGGAGGGAAACCAGGTTAGAGCAAGGACTACTGTTCTCTATTTTCCCCCTTGATTTGCATTGATTTCTTTCAGAAGCTAAGGTGCCAGGGCCACGGTGACTCATATGCCTGTAGTACTTTCCTTGTTTCAAAAGAAAAATAAGAAACAGACTCCTCACATAACTCAATTATCGGGTCCCCCACAATGATAACACAAGAGTTTAATGGAGTTTCCCTCTTCACAGAAATGTCAAGGGATATCATGTTTTGAACACGGTAATGAAATTGTCCTCAGAGAATTAATCAAACCTCTCTTGCTAATTGTTTATTTGTCCTCTCAGTATATTGAAGTAAGTCTGGTATATAGAGCTGTTAAGATGTGCTGACATTTTAAACAACTTTATATATTCTGGACCAATGTCAGTTAAGGCAAGCAAGCTAGATGCGTTGGGAGGATAATGATCCCTTGGAAAGTGGGTACAACTCTCAGTACATCCCTCTTGTGCAGAGTGCATGCTTGCACAGTAAGTCACTTCAGTCATGTCCGACTCTTGTGACCCAGTGAACTGTAGCCCACAAGGCTCCTTTGTCCATGAGATTCTCCAGGCAAGAATACTGGAGTGGGTGGTCATTTCCTTCTCCAGGGGATCTTCTAGACCCAGGGATCAAACACGCATCTCCTGCAGCTCCTTGCATTGGCAGGTGGATTCTTGACCACTGAGCCACTGGGGAAGCCCATTGTGTAGGGTAGATAGTATTTGACCAGTTTACCGAGCTAGGGACCACACACCACAGATCCACAAAGTGTAAAAGTGATCTATACTCTCTACAATTTTCTTCGGTACTTAAAGGATCACCTTGCAGCGCTGAGAATGCAAAGCTTTTTAAAGCTTTCCCTGGCGGTGGATGCAATCCTGAAAAATCACCCTTCTGCATAAGTGTGATTCTCAAACAATGACAACAAAAGAAGAACGGGTTTCCTGTTGGCATTTTGACCGCAGAGTTCCAGCTTTGTGGCATCCTTCCTGAGACTGTAAAGCAGGTTGTTTGTGAAACACCCTCAGGGAAAAGGAAGCTGATACATTTCAGCCCTATGAAGTGTAAAGAGCTCTTTTTCTCTCGCACTGTCAATAATCTGACTCTTCTGACTTTTAAGTACTGACGAGAAGGCAACGGCACCCCACTCCAGTACCCTTGCCTGGAAAATCCCATGGATGGAGAGCCTGGTGGGCTGCAGTCCATGGGGTCGCTGAGAGTCGGGCATGACTGAGCGACTTCACTTTCACTCTTACGCACTGGAGAAGGCAATGGCAACCCACTCCAGTGTTCTTGCCTGGAGAATCCCAGGGACGGTGGAGCCTGGTGGGCTGCCGTCTCTGGGGTCGCGCAGAGTCGGACACGACTGAAGCAACTTAGCAGCAGCAGCAGTAAAGCTCTACCAGTCATTTGATTTCTTTCCCCAGGACTGTGTTTAACTACATGACTGCCGACCTGTTCTGTGATTTGGCTCATCCGGACGCTGTAGTGGTCTTCACGGTGATGAGCCTGCCACAGCCCGAGGGGATGTGTGACAATGCACATCAATTTCTGGGCTGCCGACTCCCAAGACTCAGTCGTCCCGATTCTTAGTGTGGCTTTTCCGGAACCCCAGGCAGCACTCGACGCTGTTTTGAAAGCACGCATGGCATGTGGCTTTCCTGGTGGCTCAGAGGTTAAAGCGTCTGCCCGCAATGTGGGAGACCCGGGCTCGATCCCTGGGTCGGGAAGATCCCCTGGAGAAGGAAATGGCAACCCACTCCAGTATTCTTGCCTGGAGAATCCCATGGAGGGAGGAGCNGGAGAATCCCAGGGATGGGGGAGCCTGGTGGGCTGCCGTCTATGGGGTCACACAGAGTCGGACACGACCGAAGTGACTTAGCAGCAGCAGCAGCAGCAGTGTGTATATGTTAATCCTAAACTCCTAATTTATCCCTTTCCCCCACATGCCCTCACCTGGTGACCACAAATCTGCTTTGGAAATCTGAGTCTGTTTCTGTTTAGCAAATAAGTTCGTTTGTATCACTTTTTTTTTTTTTTTTTTTTAAGATTCCACACATATGTGTTGCCATATGATGTTTATTTTTCTCTGAGTTACTTCATTTAGTATGGTCATTCCTGGGTCCATTCATGTTGCTGCAGATGACATTATTTCATTCTTTGTAAAGGCTGAGTAATATTCCATTGTGTATATATGTACCACACCTTCTTTTTCCATTTCTCTGTTGATGGACATTTAGGGTGCTTCCATTTCTTGGCTCTTTTAAATAGTATAAATCATATGGTAATTTTGTGTTTAGTTTCTTAGGGAATCTCCATACTGTTTTTTGTAGTGGCTGTACCAGTTTGTACTTTTACCAGCAGTATAGGAGTGTTTCCTTTTCTCCACACCTCTCCAGCATTTATTGTTTGTAGAGTTTTTTGATGATGGCCGTTCTGAGTAGTGTGAAATGATACCTCATTATAGTTTTGATTTGCATTTCTCTAATAATAAGTGATGTTGAGCATCTTTTCAAATGTGTTTGTTGAGATCATCTATATGCCTTCTTTAGAGAAATGTCTAAGTCTTCTGCCTGTTTGATTGAGTTGTTTGTTTTTTATATTGAGCTGCATGAACGTTTGTATATTTTGAAAGTTAATCCCTTGTCAGCTGCTTCATTTGCAAATAGTTTCTCCCATTCTGAGGACTGTCTTTTCATCTTGTTTATAGTTTCCTTTGCTGTGCAAAATCTTTCAAGTTAAGTAGGTCCCATTTGTTTATTTTTGCTTTTATTTTCATTACTGTAGATCAGTTCAAAAAGATAATGCTCTGGTTTATGTCAAAGGGTGTTCTGCCTATGCTTTCCTTTCCTCTAAGAGTTTTATTTTATAGTATTCAGCCTTACATTCAGGTCTTTAATCCATTTTGAGTTTATTTTTGTGAGTGGTGTTAGAGAATGTTCTGATTTCATTTTTTTACATGTAGCTATCAAGTTAATAAAGCTGTTAATAGTATGGTATTAGTACAGAAAAATCAGAGGAACAGAATGAAGAAAATAGTAACAGTTCTAAACGCATATAAGAGTTTAATTTATGAGAGGTGGTATGTAAGGTGGCTATGTAAAGGTATATAAAGGTGGCTATATAAGCATGGGGTATAAATTACTGCAGGCTTCCCAGGTGGCTCAGCTTGTAAAGAATCTGCCTGTAATGCGGGAGATCTGGGTTCAACCCCTGGGTTGGAAAGATCCCCTGGAGAAGGGAATGGCTCCCCATTCCAGTATCCTGGCCTGGAGAATTCCATAGACTGTATACTCCATGGGGTCACAAAGAGTAGGACACAATTGAGTGACTTTCACTCTCCCAGGTTTTAGTTAAGTTCAGTTGCTCAGTCATGTCTGACTCTTGCAACCCCATGGAATGCAATACACCAGGCTTCTCTATTCATCAGCAACTCCTGGAGCTTGCTCAACTCATGTTAGTTGAGTTGGTGATGCCATCCAACCATCTCATCCTCTTTCGTCCCCTTCTCTTCCTGCCTTCAATCTTCCCCAGCATCTGGGTCTTTTCCAGTGAGTCACTTGTTCACATTAGGTGGCCAAAGGATTGGAGTTTCAGCTTCAGCATTGTCCTTCCAATGAATATTCAGGACTAATTCCCTTTAGGATTCACTGGTTGGATCTCCTTGCAGTCCAAGGGATTCTCAGGAGTCTTCTCCAGCACCACAGTTCAAAGGCACCAATTCTTTGGCACTCAGCCTTTTTTGTTGTCCAGCTCTCACATCCATACATGACTACTGGAAAAACCATAGCTTTGACTAGATGGACCTTTGTCATCAAAGTATGTCTCTGCTTTTTAAGATGCTGTCTAGGTTGGTCATAGCTTTTCTTCCAAGGAATAAGCATCTTTTACTTTCATGGCTGCAGTTACCATCTGCAGTGATGTTGGAGCCCAATAAAATAAAGTATGTCACTGTTTCCATTGTTTCCTCATCTATTTGCTGTGAAGTGATGGGACCAGATGCCATGATCTTAGTTTTTTGAACGCTGAGTTTTAAGACAGCTTTTTCAGTCTCCTTTTTCACTTTCATCAAGAGGCTTTTTAGTTCTTCACTTTCTGCCATAAGTGTCATCCACGTATTTGAGGTTATTGATACTTCTACTGGAAATCTTAATTCCAGCTTGTGGTTTATCCAACCTGGCATTTCACATGATAAACTCTGCATGTAAGTTAAATAAGCAGTGTGACAATATACAGCCTTGACGTACTCCTTTCCCAATTTTGAACCAAGTCTGTTGTTTCATGTCTGGTTTTAACTGTTGCTTTTTGACCTGCATACAGATTTCTCAGGAGGCAGGTAAGGTGCCATCTAGTCAAGAATTTTCCACAGTTTGTTGTGATCTACACAGTTAAAGACTTCGGCGTAATCAATAAAGCAGAAGTAGATGTTCTGGAATTCTCTTACTTTTTTGATGATCCAGTGGATGTTGGCAATTTGATCTCTGGTTCCTCTGCCTTTTCTAAATCCAGCTGGAACATCTGCAAGTTCATGGTTCACGTATTGTTGAAGCCTGGCTTGGAGAATTTTGAGCATTACTTTGCTAGCATGTGAGATGAGTGCAATAGTGCAGTAGTTTGAACATACTTTGACATTGCCTTTCTTTGGGATTTGAATGAAAACTGACCTTTTCCAGTCCTGTGGCCACTGCTGAGTTTTCCAAATTTGTTGGCATATTGAGTACAGTACTTTTAACAGAACCATCTTTTAGGATTTGAAATAGTTCAAGTGGAATTCCATCTCCTCCAGTAATTTTGTTCATAGTGATGCTTTCTAAGGCCCGCTTGACTTCGCATTCTAGGATGTGTGGCTCTAGGTTTGTGATCACACCATCATGGTTATCTGGGTCATGAAGAATATTTTTGTACAGTTCTTCTGAGTTTTCTTGCCACCTCTTCTTAATATCTTCTGCTTCTGTTAGGTCCATACCATTTCTGTCCTTTATTGTGCCCATCTTTGCATGAAATGTTCCCTTGGTATCTCCAAGTTTCTTAAAGAGATCTCTAGTCTTTCCTATTCTATTTTTTTCCTCTATTTCTTTGCATTGCTCACTGAGGAGGGCTTTCGTATCTTTCCATGCTGTTCTTTGGAAGTCTGCATTCAAATGGAATTATCTTTCCTTTTCTCCTTTGCCTTTAGCATCTCTTCTTTTCTCAGCCTCCTCAGACAACCATTTTGCCTTTTTGCATTTCTTTTTCTTTGGGATGGTCTTGATTACTGCCTCCTGTACAATGTCACAAAACTCCATCCACAGTTCTTCAGGCCCTTTGTCTTTCAGATCTAATCTTGAATTTACTTGTTGCTTCCACTGTATAATCGTAAGGGATTTCGTTTAGGTCATAACCTGAATGGTCTAGTGGTTTTCCCTACTTTCTTCAATTTAGATCTGAATTTGACAATAAGGAGTTCATGATCTGAGCCACAGTCAGCTCCCGGTCTTATTTTTGCTGACTATACAGTGCTTCTCCAATTTTGGCTGCAAAGAATATAAGCAGTCTGATTTTGGTATTGACCATCTGGTGATGTCTGTGTGTAGCGTCTTCTCTTGTGCTGTTGGAGGAGGGCATTTGCTGTGACCAGTGCCTTCTCTTGGCAAAACTATTGCCTTTGCCTTGCTACATTTTGTACTCCAAGGCTGAATTTGCCTGTTACTCCAGGTATTTCTTAACTTCCTACTTTTGCATTCCAGTCCCCTAAAATGAAAAGGAATCTTTTTTGGGTGTTAGTTCTAAAAGGTCTTGTAGGTCTTCATAGAACCATTCAACTTCAGCTTCTTCAGCATTACTGGTTGGGGCATAGACTTGAATTACTGTGGTATTGAATGGTTTGCCTTGGAAATGAACAGAGCTCATTCTGTCATTTTTGAGATCACATCCAAGTACTGCATTTTGGACTCTTGTTGATTATGATGGCTACTCCATGTATTCTAAGGGAGTCTTATGCACAGTACTAGATATAATGGTCATCTCAGTTAAATTCACCCATTCCAGTCCACTTTAGTTCACTGATTCCTAAAATGTTGATGTTCACTCTTGCCATCTCCTGTTTGACCACTTCCAATTTACCCTGATATCTGGACCTAACATTTCAGGTTCCTTGCCCAAGTGGCAGAGTAGTAAAGAATCCACCTGCCAGGGCAGGAGATGAAAGAGATGCGGGTTCAGTTCTTCAGTTAGGAAGATCCCCTGAGGAAGTGGCAAACCACTCCAGTATTCTTGACTAGAAAATTCCATGGACAGAGGAGCCTGGCAGGCTGCATTCTGTGGGTTCGCAAAGAGTCTGTTGGACATGGCTTAGCAAATAAATTACTCGAACTGAGTTGAAATAATTGGCTGTTGTTTAAAACAGATAAATTTAGAACTTTATCAGGTAATCCTGTACATAAGTAAAATCTTGATTTTAAAAGTCTTTAGACTGAATGAAAAAATATGTAGGTTTAAAAAGAACAGGAAAATGGTGTAGAATATTTTTTTAAATATCAGGAGAGGGAAAGACCTTACTCAGTAAAGTGAAGTGAAGTGAAGTCGCTCAGTCGTGTCCGACTCTTTGCGAACCCATGGACTATAGCCTTCCAGGCTCCTCTGTCCATGGGATTTTCCAGGCAGTATACTGGCGTGGATTGCCATTTCCTTCTCCAGGGGATCTTCCCAACCCAGGGATTGAACCTGGGTCTCTCGCATTGTAGACATGCTTTACCATCTGAGCCACCAGGGAAGTCCTACTCAGTAAAACAGGATAGCCAGTAACCATATAAAGGAAGATGGAAGGAACTGGAAGGAAGAGAAGGCTGTTTTGATGCCCGGAACTGCTTGGCCTCTGCCCAACCATGTGGAAAGGTAGCCTGAGGATAGCTGGTCTTCACTTAAGATAGGCTGGGACCTGGGACCGTTTCTCAGAATTCTTGAACATGGATAAATATCCCCTGAAGCAACAGAATACAGAGAAACTGTAAGGGACTGAAAATAATTGCACACATGAAAGTTGGTACAATTATGAACAGTAAGATACAGAAAAAGCCATAAATCAACAGAAGTACCAGTAGCAAACGCAGGGCACTGTGTGTGATTCTTGCACACAGCACCACCAAGGGGGTGGGCAGGGTGGCGGGCAGATTGTCTAAGCTACACCTCCTGCCCAACCCACGTAGTCTGCCCCTGTTGTTACCTGGACCCAAACAGCTCCTCTTTTGGAGTGAGCATGGATACCAGACTCATGTTTTCACTCCTTCATGCTGCAGCATGAGCTCTGTAAAACCTTGCCTGGAAAAGAGGAAAAAAAAAAAAGATAGGAAATTTAGGCTCCATAAAAATTCAGCCCCAAATAATGGCGCCATAGTTAAAAATGAGGGACCGATGGGAGGAAACATTTTCAGCACAGATAATATGTACATGTCTTAAAATGACCAAGATTTTAATTTCTCATTAAGTCAGTAAAAATTATATACAACTTAATAGGAAATAAGCAAAGAAGTTTAATACAAAGTAATATAAATGACAAGTATTTAAAAAAAAGACATCTCACTAGTTACAAAGGAAATCAAGATGAAGATTGTTTTCCTCTCAGAAAAATTTAAAATAAAGTTCAATCATATGAAGTTACAGAGAAGAGAATCCTGTCATGCACTATTATGGAAGTATAGGCACTATATCATATTCTGCAGTATCTGTTAAATTTTAAATACAAGTATTCTTTGGTTCAGTCACTGTTCTAGACAATGATTGCTCACTGGCATAATGTAGCTTTTTCCTATTTATAATGATGAAAATTATGAATAACTCAGATGTCCATTGCCTGAAAAATGGCTAAACAAATTATGATATATTCATACCATAACACATTATTGAGCCATACAAAGGACTGAAGTACTGATAGATCCTGTAACATGGGTAAACTTTGCAAAGATTATGCTTGGCGAAGAAACTAGACACAAAAGATGGCATATTGCATGATTCCATTTCTGTGAAATGTCCAGGATAAGTAAATTCATGAGACAGAAAATAGATTAGTGGTTGCTGGGGTTTGAGTGGAGGAAAGAATGAGGAGTGACTGGTTTTAACAGGTATGGGCTCTTTTGAGTGATAAAAATATTCTGAAATTAGATGATGGTGATGGTTGCATAACTTTGTGAATGTACTTAACCCTTGTTGATACACACCCTTAACTGACACCTAAAAATGGCTAAAATAGTAAATTTTATCATCTTTAAAAAAAAATTAATTGTACACATTAAAATAGTGGATTCTATGATTTGTGAGTTATATCTCAGTTTAAAAAACACATTTCATTGTGCTTTGCAGATGTGTTTATACAAATTAAAAAGTTTTGAGCAACCCTGCATTGTCAAATGATGGTTAGCGTTTTTTAGAAATAAAATATTTTTACTAAGGTAGGTTATTTTTTTAGATGTAATGCTTTTGCACATTTAGTAGACTACAGTATAGTATAAACATAACTTTCATTTGTAAGAGGAAACCAAAAAACTGATGCAGTACACTTTATTGCAATGTTTACTTTATTGCAGTGTTTGGAACCAAACCTGCAATGTATCTGAGATATGACTGTAATTGCAAAGATACTTCTAGGTTAGCACTGATCATGATGGTTTCCTAGATACTGAAACTGTAAAAGTATACTAAACCAAGTATATTTATAGAACACAGAGGGAGTATTAACATTTAAGTTTCAGAAATCCATTAAGGATGGCTGTAGGTCTTAAGCACTCCTGACTTTTTACTCTGAGTCATCAAAGCCCTGTTGTCTTCTTGTTATCTAAAGAAGTTAACTATTCTGGTGTTCAGTAGCTACTTGCTCTAATAATCTAACCAGTGACTGTTAACCAGAGTTCTGTTACCAGGTCTAACACGAGGGAAGATTTCCTTTCGACATGCTCAGCATGATTATGTTGTGCTCTTTTGTTCAGTTAGGGTCCTTGTGGCCTTGAGAATACCAAGCCCCAAATGGCTGATAATCAGTCATCAGAACTGTCATTGCTGTTGAATGGAGGCAGTAACAGGTCATATATTCATTGAAGGGAATGGTGGGTAGAATAAATGGTTTCTGAAATGCATTTATGCAGTCATTTTTCAAATATGTTTTAGTACATTGAGGGATACAGCATTCTTTTTTGGGGGGAACAGCATTCTGCCATCATGCAGTATATTGTTGTTCAGTTGCTCAGTCATGTCCAACTCTTTGCGATCCTGTGGACTGCAGCACACCAGGCTTCCCTGTCCTTCACCATCTCCTGGAGCTTGCTCAAACTTACGTCCATTGAGTCAGTGATGCCGTCCAAATATCTCATCCTCTATCGTCCCCTTCTCCTGACTTCAGTTTTTCCCAGCATCAGGGTCTTTCATAATGAGTTGGCTCTTCGCATCTGGTGGCCAAAGTATTGGAGTGTCAGCTTCAGGATCAGTCCTTCCAGTGAATATTCAGGACTGATTTCCTTTAGGATGGACTGGTTGGATCTCCTTGCTGTCCAAGGGACTCTAAAGAGTCTTCTCCAACACCACAGACCATAGCATCAGTTCTTCAGCAGTCAGCCTTCTTTACAGTCCAACTCTCATATCCATACATGACTACCAGAAAAACCATAGTTTTGACTCTGTGTGTCTTTGTTGGCAAAGTGATGTCTCTGCTTTTTAATACTGTCTAGGTTGGTCATAGCTTTTCTTCCAAGGAGCAAGCATCTTTTAGTTTCATGGCTGCAGTCACCATTTGCAGTGATTTTTTTTTTTAGCTCAAAAAAATAAAGTCTGTCACTGTTCCCATTGTTTCCCTATCTGTTTGTCATGAAGTAATGGACCGGATGTGGTGATCTTAGTTTTTTGAATGTTGAGTTTTAAGACAGCTTTTTCACTGTCTTCTTTCACTTTCATCAAGAAGCTCTTTAGTTCCTCCTTGCTTTCTGCCGTAAGGGTGGTGTCATCTGCATATCTGAGGTTATTGATATTTCTCCCGGCCTTCTTAATTCCAGCTTGTGCTTCATCCAGCCCAGCATTTTGCTTGATATACTCTGTATGTAAGTTAAATAAGCAAGGTGACACTATACAGCCTTAACCTACTCCTTTCCCAGTTTTGAACAACCAGTCCATTTTTCCATATCCGGTTCTGACTGTTGCTTCTTGACCTGCATACAGATTTCTCAGGAGGCAGTAAGGTGGTCTGGTAGTCCCATCTCTTTAAGAATTTTCCAGTTTGTTGTGATCCACACAGTCAAAGGCTGTATTGTAGTCAGTGAAGCAGAAGTAGATGTTTTTCTGGAATTCCCTTCTTTTTTGTATGATCCAGCAGATATTGGCAATTTGATCTCTGGTTCTTCTGCCTTTTCTAAATCCAGATTTTACATCTGAAAGTTCTTGGTTCACATACTATTGAAGTCTAGCTTGAAGGATTTTGAGCATTACGTTACTAGCATATGAAATGAGTGCAGCTGTATTGTAGTTTGAACGTTCTTTGGAATTGCCCTTCATTGGGATTGGAATGAAAACTGACCTTTTCCAGTCCCGTAGCCACTGCTGAGTTTTCCAAATTTGCCTGCATAATGAGTGCAGCACTTTAACAGCATCATCTTTTAGAATTTGAATAGCTTAGCTGGAATTCCATCACTTTACTAGCCTTTTCTTAGAGATGCTTCCAAAGGCCCACTTCACTTCACACTCCAGTATGTCTGGCTCTGTCTACATGAATGATCACACTGTCATGGTAATCTGTGTCATTGAGACCTTTAGTTCTTCTGTGTTTTCTTGTCATCTCTTCTTAATATCTTCTGCTTCTGTTAGATCTGTACCATTTCAGTCCTTTATTGTGCTCATCTTTGCATGAAATGTTCCCTTGGTGTATCTGTAATTTTCTTGAAGAAATCTCTGGTCTTTCCCCTTCTATTGTTATCTTTTATTTCTTTGCATTGATCACTAAGGAAGGCTTTCCTTACCTCTCTTTGCTATTCTTTGGAACTCTGCATTCAGATGGGTATATCTTTCCTTTTCTCCTTTACTTTTTGCTTTTCTTCTTTTCTCAGCTGTTTGTAAGCCCTCCTCAGACAACCATTTTGCCTTTTTCATTTCTTTTTCTTGGGGATGGTTTTGGTCACTGCCTCCTGTATAATATTATGAATATATGTCTAATAGTTCTTCAGGCACTTTGTCTGTCAGATCTAGTTCCTTGAATCCATTCACCACCTGCACTGTATAATCATAAGGGATTTGATGTAGGTTGTACCTGAATGGCCTAGTCGTTTTCCCTACTTTCTTCAATTTAAGTCTGAATTTTGCAATAAGGAGCTCATGATCTGATCCACAGTCAAACCCCCAGTCTTGTTTTTGCTGACTGTATAGAACTTCTGCATCTTTGGTTGCAAAGAATGTAATTAGTCTGATTTCAGTATTGACCATCTGGTGATGTCCACGTGTAGCATCATCTCTTGTGTTGTTGGAAGGAGGTGTTTGCTATGACCAGTGCATTCTCTTGGCAAATCTCTGTTAGCCTTTGCCCTGCTTCATTTTGTAGTCTTAATGCCAATCTTGCCTGTTACTCCAGGTATCTCTCTTTTTAAAAAAATTTATTTATTTTAATTGGAGGCTAAATACAACATTATAGTGGTTTTTGCCATACATTTACTGCAGTTATCTCTTGACTTCCTACTTTTGCATTCCAGACCCCTATGATGAAAAGGACCTTTGTTTCCTTTTGGTGTTACTACTAGAAGGTCTTGTATGTCTTCGTAGAACCATTCAGCTTTTTGGCATTAGTGGCTGGACATAGACTTGGTTACTGTGATGCTGAATGGTTTGCCTTGTAAATGAACAGAGATCATTGTGTCGTTTTTGAGATGGCACCCAAGTACTGCATTTTAGGTAGAGGAATCTGTAAATGCTAAGACCCTGAAGTGGTATGTAGTGTCACTGGATTTTGTTAAATAGGAGGAGTAAAAGATAAGTTCTGAAAATTTAAGGGAGCCAGCTCATTAGGCTTTGTAGACTAATGTAAGGAATTGTTTGGAATAAGCTGTGAAGCCATCAGAATTTGAGCAGATAGGTGACATAATTTAATAGCTTAAATTTTAATCAGATCATTTAGGTTGCTCTGTGAAAAAGACTAAGAAAACAGGCAAAAGCAAGGAAATCAATGAAGCTTCTAATGTAATAATTATAAGAGAAAGTAAAATAGTCTAAAATTTGCTCACAAATTGAATATAGAATATGAAAGAGAGGGGGGCATCAAAGAGTAAGTATACCAATATAAGGTATCTGGCATCCTTAAGAGTGGAGTTTCTCTTAACTGAGCTAACAAAACCTGTATCTGGAGGTTTTAGGGTAAGATCAGGTCATTTTGAAGGAAACCATATTTCATCAAATTAAGATGCCACCATTGTAAAATGCAACTTCCAGTTAAACTATTAAACAGTTTGAAATATGCAACCTAGTTTCAGAAATGTTAAGATGGAAAAGAACAGCAACAAAAACAGATGCTTTTAAGGGTCAGTAAAATACAGAGTAAAGTTTGAAATGCCTTTATAGACATTCAGGTAAAAATATTGCCAAGGCCTGTGATGAGCTAAATCTCATTCAGTGTTGTGTCTTCATTTTACGTAAATTGAAATGTTGAATGGGCAGTTAGTTGTTTTTTTTTTTTCCCCCTTCTTATTAGAGGAGAAATCTGGGCCAAAGGGCCTTAGGGAGTTGTTGATAGGGTGGTTGAAATCTCCAAGGGAGAAGATGCAGATGTAGGAAGGAAGTCTGTAAGAACTAGATTCTGTTGTACTGCTGCATTTAGAGGCTGAACATGGGGAAAGGAAACGGGGAAGAATGCTAGTGAGTAAGAAGAAGGCAGTACCTGGAAAGCACTCAAGGAGTCCAATGCTGTTGACCTGTCCAGTACATCTGACAGGTGGAGCAAAATAAAAACTAGATTTAGTTCGCTGTAGGCTTTGGCAGGGTTTGGGGGAAGTGGTGTTTTATTTATTCCTATTGTATGTTCAGGAAAGGCCTGTTGGAAAGTGAGAACTGAATGAGAACCGTAACAACTGGGAGTAGAGTATTCCAGGCAGATGGAATAGTTTGTGCTGAGGATCTCCGGCAAAATTAAATTTGTTGTTGCTGAGGAACAGAAAAATGATAGTGTGGCTGGAGTGAAATGAGATGCTTGTTGTAGGACTTTGAAAGGTATGATTTACTTGTTTAGAGGTAATCCTTGTTGTTCCTGATTTCATGTTCATTTAATTATAATTGCTAAGCTGCTGAGTCACTTCAGTCGTCTCCAACTCTGTGCGACCCCATAGACAGCAGCCTACCAGGCTCTGTCCCTGGGATTCTCCAGGCAAGAACACTGGAGTGGGTGGCCATTTCCTTCTCCAATGCATGAAATCCCCCTTCTTATTAGAGGAGAAATCTGGGCCAAAGGGCCTTAGGGAGTTGTTGATAGGGTGGTTGAAATCTCCAAGGGAGAAGATGCAGATGTAGGAAGGAAGTCTGTAAGAACTAGATTCTGTTGTACTGCTGCATTTAGAGGCTGAACATGGGGAAAGGAAACGGGGAAGAATGCTAGTGAGTAAGAAGAAGGCAGTACCTGGAAAGCACTCAAGGAGTCCAATGCTGTTGACCTGTCCAGTACATCTGACAGGTGGAGCAAAATAAAAACTAGATTTAGTTCGCTGTAGGCTTTGGCAGGGTTTGGGGGAAGTGGTGTTTTATTTATTCCTATTGTATGTTCAGGAAAGGCCTGTTGGAAAGTGAGAACTGAATGAGAACCGTAACAACTGGGAGTAGAGTATTCCAGGCAGATGGAATAGTTTGTGCTGAGGATCTCCGGCAAAATTAAATTTGTTGTTGCTGAGGAACAGAAAAATGATAGTGTGGCTGGAGTGAAATGAGATGCTTGTTGTAGGACTTTGAAAGGTATGATTTACTTGTTTAGAGGTAATCCTTGTTGTTCCTGATTTCATGTTCATTTAATTATAATTGCTAAGCTGCTGAGTCACTTCAGTCGTCTCCAACTCTGTGCGACCCCATAGACAGCAGCCTACCAGGCTCTGTCCCTGGGATTCTCCAGGCAAGAACACTGGAGTGGGTTGCCATTTCCTTCTCCAATGCATGAAAGTGAAAAGTGAAAGTGAAGTCGCTAAGTCGTGTCTGACCCTCAGCAACCCCGTGGACTGCAGCATTCCAGGCTCCTTCGTCCATGGGATTTTCCAGGCAAGAGTACTGGAGTGGGGTGCCGTTGCCTAGCAAGTGAATTTTATCAGCATGTATTGAATTGATCATATTATTTTAATTGGTAAATTCAGTTAATTTCCTAATGTTCACTCTATTTTGCATTCTTAGAATAAATTCAATAGTCATAGTTTTTGCATTGGTAGACTTGCTTCTCTAACATCTGTATTTTGCTTATGAAATATTAGTTGATTGGATATTTGATTAAAGTTACTGATAAAATCATCTGGGCCTATTGATTTAATTAATGGTAATGAATTATTTAGTTTTTCTATTCTTGAGTCATCATGGTAATATATAGTTTTCTAAAAAATATTTTCATCTTAGCTTCTAATTTTATTTGGCTGAATAATACGTTCTTATGTAACTTTATTATGTTTGTATTATGTCTTCTCATATATAAAATATATTATTTAAGTATCTCCTGTAGTTGTATTCTCCTCTTTCATTCATTTTTTTCATGATATGGAAAAAATTGATATGTCAGTTTTATTCATCTTTTTTTTTAATGAGTTTAACTTTTTGCATTGTTGTTTCTGTCTTACGTCATGGTTTTATATTTCATTCATGTTTATTCTTCTCTTTACTAATTCTTCTTTAAACTTTAGGTTTCTTTTATTCTTCTCATTTCCTGAAATGGATTATGGTACTCATTTTTCAGTCTTGTTTTTTCCCTAATTAAATAGTGAAGGGTAAAAACCTGCCTATCAGTATTGGTTTAGTTCCACCTCCCAAATTTTGGTGTAGTATTTTTCTACATTTCAGTTGTGAATGTTTTCTTCATTTTGTTTTTGAGCTCAAATTGAGCTGTTTCAAATTCTAATGTAGTGATCTTCCTATTATATTTTAGTATTGATCATCACCTTGATAGTAGTGTGGTAAAAAATAGATAAGGTGATCTTTATGTTCCCAATCCTTTGAAATTTGCTGAGGCTAACATACTGAGCTCTTGTAATTGTTAACCTGTTTGGTTGAAAGAATGAGTATTCTGCTGTTGTGTGTGCACTGTTTGTCATTAGCGCAAGATTACTAGTTATTTTTACTATTACTGAAAATTACCTTTGTTCTGCTCATCTTTCCTGTATATATTTATAGGACAGTATTGAACTCTTTATTGTTATGTACTGAATTCTTCATCTTTTGAGGCTTTCTGCCTTAAAATCTGTTTAATTTGTCATTAATGAATATAGTTAGCAGCTTTCTCTTTAAATATGTTCCTGTTTTTATTTTTTTAAATTTATTTCATTTTTTTAATATCTTTTGTATCCCATTTAAGCAAGGATAGCTGAGTAGAGTTTTTCATTTTGTTGGCTAAGACTTCTAATACTGTTGGAGATAAGAGTGGGCTACTGTTGGAGATAAGAGTGGGCATTCTTGTCCTTATTTTGTTTCAGATGTTAAGACTTTCAGTTTTTTGCCTTTGAGTGTTATATTGGGTGTGGGTTTGTTATAAATGGCTTTTATTATGTTGAGATATGTTCCCTCTGGGCTTCCCAGGTGATTCAGGTGGTAAAGAATTTACCTGGGTCCACCCTGAGGTCAGGAAGGCCCCCTGGAGAAGGCAGTGGCAACCCACTCCAGTATTCTTGCTTGGAGAATTCCATGGACAGAGGACAGTGGACAACAGTCCGTGGAGTAGCAGACTTGGACATGACTGAGCAACTAACACACATGTTCCCTCTATACCGCTTTGGTAAGAGTTTTACCATGAATCAATATTGAAGTTTGTCAAATGCTTTTTCTGCATCTATTGAGATGATAATATGGTTTTTGTCTTTTGTTAATGTGGCATATCGCATTAATTGGTTTGCATATGTTGACCCCTTCTTGTGACTCTAGGATGAATCCAGCTTGGTTGTGGTGTCTGATTTTTTATTTTATGTGTTGTATTTGGTTTATTAATACCTTGTTGAGAATTTTTACATCTATATTCATGAAAGATACAGGCTTGTAACTTTCTTTTTGGTGGTGCCTTTGTCTGGCTTTGGTATCACAGTGATGGTGGCTTCATAGAATGTATTTGGGAGTGTTCCTTCCTCTTCATTCTTATGGAAGAGTTTGAGAAGGATGGGTTTAAGTTCTTCTTTGTATGTTTGGTAGAATTAACCGGTGAAGCCATCAGGTCTTGCCCTTTTGTTTGTAGGAAGTGTTTTTCTTCTATTTATTTACAGATTCTATTTCACTTATAATGATTGTCTGTTCAAATTATCAGTTTCTTCTTGATTGAATTTTGGTGGAATGTATGTTTCTAAAAACTTATCCCTTTTTTCTGGGTTGTTGAATTTATTGGCATATAAATGTTCATAGTATTCTCTTACAGTGTTTTGTATTTCTGTGGTATAAGTTGAGACTTCTTTTTTTGTTTCTTACTTTATATACTTGGGTTCTCTATCCTTTCTTGGTGAGTGTGGCCAACAGCTTATCAGTTTTGTTTACTTTCTATTTCCTTTTTGATTTCCTCATTCCCTCATAGCTCAGTTGGTAAAGAATCTGGCTGCAATGCAGGAGACCCTGGTTCAATTCTTGTGTTGGGAAGATCCACTGGAGAAGGGATAAGCTACCCACTCCAGTATTCTTGGGCTTCCCTTGTAGCTCAGCTGGTAAAGAATCCATCTGCAGCATGGAAGACCTGGGTTTGATCCCTGGGTTGGGAAAATTCCCTAGAGAGGGGAAAGGCTACACACTCCAGTATTCTGGCCTGGAGAATTCCATGGACCCAATAGTATGTGGGGTTGCAAAGAGTCTGATGGGACTTTCACTTTGATCCATTGGTTTTTTAGTAACATGTTGTTTCAGTTCAGTTCAGTTCAGTCGCTCAGTCGTGTCCGACTCTGCGACCCCATGAATCACAGCACGCCGGACCTCCCTGTTCATCACCGTCTCCTGGAGTTCACTCAGACTCAGTCCATCGAGTCCATGATGCCATCCAGCCATCTCATCCTCAGTCGTCCCCTTCTCCTCCCGCCCCCAATCCCTCCCAGCATCAGAGTCTTTTCCAATGAGTCAAGTCTTTGCATGAGGTGGCCAAAGTACTGGAGTTTCAGCTTTAGCATCATTCCTTCCAAAGAAATCCGAGGGTTGATCTCCTTCAGAATGGACTGGTTGGATCTCCTTGCAGATTTTGGAACCAGTCTGTTGTTCCATGTCCAGTTCTAACTGTTGCTTCCTGACCTGCATACAGATTTCTCAAGAGGCAGGTCAGGTGGTCTGGTATTCCCATCTCTTTAAGAATTTTCCAGTTTCTTGTGATCCACACAGTCAAAGGCTTTGGCATAGTCAATAAAGCAGAAATAGATGTTTTTCTGGAACTCTTTTGCTTTTTTCCATGATCCAGTGGATGTTGGCAATTTGATCTCTGGTTCCTCTGCCTTTTCTGAAATCAGCTTGAACATCAGGGAGTTCACGGTTCACATATTGCTGTAGCCTGGCTTGGAGAATTTTGAGCATTACTTTACTAGCATGTGAGATGAGTGCAATTGTGCGGTAGTCTCCATGTAATCATTTTTTTCTCATTTCTTTTCCTGTGGTTAATTTCTAGTGTCACTCCTTTGTGGTTAGAGAAGATCCTTGAGATAATTTCTATACTCTTAAATTTATTGGGGTTAATTTTGTGCCCTAGTATTTGGTTAGTCCTAACCAGTCCATCCTAAAGGAAATCAGTCTTGGGTGTTCAAGCTGAAACTCCAATATTTTGGCCATCTGATGTGAAGAGCTAATTCATTTGAAAAGACCCTGATGTTGGGAAAGATTGAAGGCAGGAGGAGAAAGGGATAACAGAAGATGAGATAATTAGATGGCATCACCGACTCAATGAACGTGCTGCTGCTGCTGTTAAGTCACTTCAGTCGTGTCTGAGGCTGTGCGACCCCATAGACGGCTGCCCACCAGGCTCTGCCATCCCTGGGATTCTCCAGGCAAGAACACTGGAGTGGGTTGCCGTTTCCTTCTCCAATGCATGAAAGTGAAAAGTGAAAGTGAAGTCACTCAGTTGTCCAACCCTTAGTGACCCCATGGATTGCAGCCTACCAGGTTCCTCCGTCCATTGGATTTTCCAGGCAAGTGTACTGGAGTGGGTTGCCATTGCCTTCTCTGTCAGTGGACATGAGTTTGGATAAACTCTGGGAGTTGGTGATGGACAGGAAGGCTGGGCGTGCTGCAGTTCATGGGGTCGCAAAGAGTCAGACATGACTGAGCGACTGAACTGAACTGAAAGAGTGTTTCATGTGCATTTGAAAAGAATGTGTATCCTGGGTTTTTTTGCATACAGGGTCCTGAAAATATCACTTGAATCTTTTTTATTGCATCATATGAGATCTCTGTTGCCTTATTGGTTTTCTTTATAGAGGGTGTGTCCCCTGATGTGAATGAGGTGATAAAGTCTCTTCCTGTTGTGTCCCTATCAGTTTCTGCCTTTGTGTCATGTTAGTATTTGTCTTATATATTTGGGTGCTCCTATATTGGGTGTATATATGTTAACAAGTGTAAAATCCTCTTCTTGTATTGATCCTTTTATCATCATATGGTATCGTTTTTCATTTTTTTAATGGCCTTTGTTAAAGTCTATTTTATTTGATATGAGTATTGTGACTTCTGCCTTCTTGTCATTTCTGTTTGCATGAAATAACTTTTTCCATCCCCTCACTTTCAGTCTGTGTGTCCTTTGTCCTAATGTGAGAAGCTCTATTTTTCTTTTATCCTATCTTTTACTCTGTCTTTTGATTGGAGTATTCAGTCCATAAGGTAATTATTGATACATAAGTATTTACTGCCATTTTAAACCTTGTTTTCCAGTTGACTATATTTCTTCTTCTTTCCTCTCTCTGTGGTTTGGTGAAAATTTTATGCTTATGTTCTCTTTTTGGTTTTTGTGAATTTTTGTATGTTTTTTGATTTGTAGTTGCTCCATTTTCAAGTATGTTAACCCTTTCCTATATCTGCTTGCTTTAATAGTCACATAGGTAAACATTCTTAGAAAAAAAAGTATTACATTCTTAGTCTTCTTCCACACATTTTATGATTTTATATTTTTTATATCTTCATGTTTATCCTTTTGCTGTTTATTATGTTTATCATTGCTTTCACAAATAGGTGTTTTTTTTTAATCTGTATGTACACTGGCCTGGTAGGCTACAATCCACAGGGTGGCAAAGAGTCGGACATGACTGAGCGACTTCACTACACTGGCTTAAGTGATTTCCTTTTCAATTGTGATTTCCTCCTACCTATATCTGTTTGCTTCTTTTCTATTTAGAGAAAACCTTTCAGTATTTTAGGATAGGTTTAGTATTGCTGTATTCTTTTAGTTTGTGCTTGTCTGAGAAGTTTTTTCTCTCTACTCCTATTCCAAATGGTTATCTTACTGGGTAGAGTATTCTAGGTTGCAGAGTTTTGTTTTTGAGACTTTGAGAATGTTTTGCCACTTCCTTCTGGGCTGTAACATTTCTGTATAGAAATCAGCTGATAGTCTTATGGGAGTTCCCTTGTCACCACTTCCTTCTGGGCTGTAACATTTCTGAATAGAAATCAGCTGATAGTCTTATGGGAGTTCCCTTGTCATTAACTCTTTGTTTTTCTCTTGCTGCCTTAAGAATACTGTCTTTAACGTTTGTCATTTTAAAAAATAATATATCTTGGTGTAGGTCTGTTTGGGTTCATCTTTTTAGAACCCTGTGTGTTTCCTGTATCTGGATATCTGTTTCCATTTTTTAAGTTTGGAAAGTTTTTAGCCATCAGTTCAGTTCAGTCACTCAGTCGTGTGCAACTCTTTGCGATCCCATGAATCGCAGCACGCTAGCCCTCCCTGTCCATCACCAACTCCCGGAGTTCACTCAGACTGACGTCCATCGAGTCAGTGATGCCATCCAGCCATCTCATCCTCTGTCGTCCCCTTCTCATCCTGCCCCCAATCCCTCCCAGCATCAGAGTCTTTTCCAATGAGTCAAGTCTTCGCATGAGGTGGCCAAAGTAACTGGAGTTTCAGCTTTAGCATCATTCCTTCCAAAGAGATCCCAGGGCTGATCTCCTTCAAAATGGACCAGTTGGATCTCCTTGCAGTCCAAGGGACTCTCAAGAGTCTTCTCCAACGCCACAGTTCAAAAGCATCAATTCTTCGGTGCTCAGCTTTCTTCACAGTCCAACTCTCACATCCATACATGACCACAAGAAAAACCATAGCCATAAACGGACCTTAGTCGGCAAAGTAATGTCTCCGCTTTTTTTTTTTTTTTTTTTATT